>VZRO01004956.1:71245-95545 GCA_013397915.1 Daphoenositta chrysoptera | reverse complement strand
ATTTCTCTGACAGCCCCTTCTGCCTTCCCATCAACCTGAGATTCCATTTCTGTGGCACCATCTCCCAAGGAAAATGGCAGTTTTGATCTAGAAGCTGCGTTATCAGATTCTCCTTATTGCTGTAAGGAAAAAAACGTGCTGTGAATAACCTTTCCCGAGCATCCCCACCAGTGCCTGCCCTCTCTGGAGGACTCAGCAAACCAGCAGCACTGACAGTGTTATCAGCACCACCCATGTCCCTAGCCTGGGCTGAGATAAGATGAATGTCCCCTGTCAATGCCAGCGACAAGGAGCAGAGGGAGGAACAAGCCATATTCTTGACCTTACAGATGTGTAATAACAAGCTCTATCAGCGTGCTGTGTTCCAGCCAGGGGAGCCGTGCTGGGTTATTTTCCTCTCGTTTCTGATCCATTTGCTCACGCTGTCGCTGCCTAAACGTGCTGCAAGCAGGATAAACAACAGCCCGTTCGCATCGCTGGGGTTGTTTCTGCTTCCCTCACTGGGGATTTGCATAAAAGCCCAGGCGTTAATTTGGCTAAAATCCGTTCCACCCACCCTCCATCTCCTCCTTTGCCCATGGTTTTTTGTGATTTAAAATTCAGTTTTGAGGAGAAGCTTTGAGGCAGAGTTGATCCACTGTTGCAGCTGGGTGTTAGAACAGTGCCCCTTGGTTCGCCTGCCCTGGGTTCACCTTTGCTCTCTGTGAACCTGAGTAACAAACTCTGCCCTTCCATGTGAGAATGCCCTGCCCCAAGTCATGGCACTGCCCTACCCTTGAGCTTTCCCCAGTATCCTCCTTATAGCAAGGGCATCAGAGCACTTAGGAGTCAATGATTTCATTTTGACTGCAAGAAATTTGCTGAAAAATCCAATTCTGGCAGGATCATCGTCACTTACAGGTTCCATCTGAATTTGGTGGAGAGTTTAAAGCAGTCAATTAAATGGGAGAAGGGGATAAAATTCTTCCAGCTCTGCTGGGAAGGACAATGATCTGTCCCTAATGGCACTGAATGGGACCAAAGCTCCTCCAGCCCCATGTTTCTACAGCACAGGGCTCGGGAATTTCACTGAACTTTAAATATAGATAAACTAAAGTAACATTATTTCATTAAATAACCCCCAGTTAAAGAGAAGGATGAGCATCCCTGACCAGGATCTCAGCTTGCCCCAGTGACCTGCAGGAAGGGCATCCTCCTGCAGCCTTCCCCCTACCCCAAACCCTCAGCTGCTGCTATGGGCCCTCTTTGCTTTACAGAGTAAAGCCCTGTGGGAAGGAAGCATGGACAAGAGAGGGGACTGGGGAGTGTGGGGAGCAGGGGGACCCTGTCAGGATTTCAGCAGCACGTGGGTAAAACACCAGATACAGCACCATGGGCACTGGCTTCAACATCCACGTGGGTTTCCACTGCTCCCACACATCCATCATTGTATGTGATTCAAGATTTTCCCAAGCTGCCTGTCTTGGTTTGAAGAGACAGGTAGGTGTCTGTTAAGGAAGGCAAGAGCCTCCCTTGGAATGGAGAATGCAACCCCCTTCCCTCTGAATTATTATAATTTCGAAATTAAGGGCTTTCAGGCAAAGATATGAGGAATAGGAATAACAGCTCTTTACTAATATATATATATAAAACAAGGCAAACAACCAACAATAGCTATGGCAGTAACTCCAAACAGAACCAGAACCCAGTGCCGGCCTCTCTCGCCTGTCAGGCCCTTTCCCTTGGGTGCAGTTCCGCTCACGGCCGGCAGGGGCGCTGGCGGCTNAGCCCCGGGAGGTCTCGGCAGGCAGGGGGTGTGGGGTGCAGGGCAGCGAAGCAGCGGCAGAGGAACGGCGGAGGGGCCGCCCGGCTCCCGGCGGGGCAGGGAAAAACGGGCTTGGGATCCCGGGCTTTTCCAACAGCAAGAGCGCAAAGCGATGGATTCTCTGCACCACGCAAGCAGCCACTGTCCACTCCAATGCCAGAAAAGCAAGAGGAATAGGGGTCCTGTCTGCTGTCTTTTATTCAGTTCAAATCTCGTGGCCTCTCGCTTTGCATGATAAAATCCCAGGTAAAAGAGGGCAGCCACTTGGACCTGTCCCCCTGACTAGGTCTTTTGTGTCTCTTAAGTACTCAGCAATTTGTTTCCTAGCAACACGTATGGGAAAAAATTCTTTAAGAGAAAAAAGAAAAAAAAAACCGGAGAGCTCGTTTTTAAAACCCCAACACTGCCTAACAGGAATGACCTGTTCTCAGCAGGGGAAGGGTAATTAAAATAAAAAGGAAAAATAGATAGTAAGCATTGAGAAACTCGGGAGGGAAGCAGGGTGTTGATTTTACATTTTCATTTGAAAAGAAGATTAAAAAAAATAAAGGCCAGGCTGCTCTGCTCTCTCCTGCCCTGTGTGATCTGGGAAATGCGAAGTCACAAGAGATGTCGGTGCTTTGTGGCTGAAAACCTGAACTGGTTGGGTTGCTCCAGGGATGAATATTTTCTTCTGGTCTAGTGGAAGGTGGCCCTGCCCACGGCAGGGGGGTGGAACTACAAGATCTTAAAGGTCCTTTCCAACCCAAGCCCTTCTACGATCCTGTGATTTTATGGACTATCAAATACGACTCACTCTGACCAATATTCCCGGTTAGCTTTGTCCTAAAGCTGCATTTTTTCCAGCAGTCCCCCCAGCTATCAGGAGCAAAGGTGGAGGATGCTCCTGGGCCAGGCCTTATCCCCAGGCTGCTTCTCCCATGCAGGATGGGAGACATTTTGACCTTCCTGATGCTCCAAGGATTGAATTTATTTCCAAAATCTGAAGATTTAGCAAAAGAGCTGCTTGAAGAAATATCTCCAGGCCAGCTGAGGTGGGTGGCCCTGGTTGAAAATCACTTGTAGGCAAAAGCAAATCTCCAGGGCTTGGCACTGGCTCCCAAGCTGCTTTCCTCTCGTCTGTCAGCAGCAGCCCCCTCTCATCCCTGCGGGAGAATGGCTGGGGATGGGTCAATGTTTAACCAAGCTGGGAAGGACATCTGTGGGAGCTGGCAGTGAGCTGCCTGGGCTCTGAGTCGCTCACAAAGATCCCTCTCCATGTTCAGGGAGGATGGTGCATGAGGGGATTTCCTTCTCCTCTCAGAGCCCTGGCTCTGCAGGATGGGCCTGAGGTCCTCCAAGGCACACCCCAAGGTGACCAGGGTGGCCCCGGTGCCTTCCCGGGGGGATGTGCCCGCTCTGGCTGCCCTGCACCGGTGCCCCAGCGTGCCAGGACAGCCCAGTCCGCACCCCCCGGGCAGGGCACCCCGGGGAAAGCCCATCTTCCACCTGAAGCTTCCACCTCTCCGAGAGACCTGGTACGGGAGAGCCTCTGCAGGTGAGGGGGTCGCTGCTGGGATGTCGCGGCCCAGGGGGGTCACTGGGGCTGTGGGTTTGCTGGCTGCGCTGTGGGATGGGTGTAGGGGTGTGCTGTTCTGCATCCTCAGCTTTTTGCCATTTTTGCCATTTCCAGGGGGTTTTAGCGTTGGGAAAACTCATTTTCCCCCCTCCACTGTTTTGGAAAGCGTCTTGCTGACCAGAGCCCAGATTGTTGCTCTCATCAGTTCACCCCCTGGAAACAGCCCAACTCTCCAGCATCACCCTGGCACCCACCTTTGTCCAGACAGCCCTTATCCAGCCACCCTGTGACCCCCATCACACCCCTGCCCTGCTCACCTACCCCTGACAGGCACGTCGTTATCACTGGCCTAATCAGAATTAGATTCTGGGCAGGTAAAACTGGAATCAATGACAGATTTCCCAACCCAGGAGCAGAGAAAGGCAGACAGACCTGGCTGTGTGTGTTTCCCTACTAGCAGCCTCTTCCCTCAGCCTTTGAGCTCCATCCATACGCAAATCCTTCCCAGAGGCGAGGAAGGAGGTTTGCATCCATCTGGAAGTGGATGTGCAGCTCTCCACAAGGAACTGGATGGTGACAAATGCTTCCCACAGCCGTGTTAGGGGAGTGGAGGGAGAAACATCCATGAAAACCAACGGGGTGTGAGGATGGGTGAGGCAGAGGGAGGAGGATCTGCAGCCCCAGCATCCTCCTCCCTGCTTTTCCATTCCCAAAATTGGTTTCTGACCTATGCCAAACAGTGTTAAGCACCGCTGCTTCACCAGAGGCTGGGTCCTTCCTCCAGGATCATTCATCAAGGGGCATCAGGAAGCAGTGAAAGCAAATAAACCTCTGGCATGACAGCAATGATGTTCCCGGAACTGAGGCTTTGGGGAGAATACAGATCAGGTCTTGCTGGAGACGAGCAGGGTTTAAGTACTCCATGAGAACAAGAACAACCAAATGTTCCTGTTCTGGAAAATTATCACTGGGCATTTAGCAAATGCTTGTTAAAAGATGTGTGTTTTATTAAAAAATTAATAAATGTAATCTTCCATTACTTTCCATTTTCAGAAACAGGAAGAGTATGCTCAGGAGGACTTGAGTGACGAATTAGCTAGAGCTGCTGTCTAAATAAGCAAAGCCTCCAAGAGAATAGGTTTTATTTGGTTTATGAGGGTTCAGCTTGGCTTATTTTAAATCCATATTCCCCCAGAAGGGAGGATCTGCTGCTGCTGAAGTGCAAGGGTGAAAAACAGGAGTCACAAGGATGCCCTGAGCTGGGGCTTGGTGCTGCTCTGGGGGGAGCAGATCTGGGGACAGTGTACCCTCGGTCCCCAGTTCTGTATCTGCAGAGGATAAGGGCAAATCTCCTGCAAGCATGGATGGGATGGGAGGGAAAGATTAAAAACAACCCCAAACACACACAACACAAACCATCAAACCTCATAAGGGAGAAATAACTTCCCCAAAGCCGTACCCTTCTCCAGGACAGGCTTCTCCCAAGTCACAGCCACTTCCCCGTGTCATGTCCCTGTTCCCAGCTCCAGGAGCCATCTCCTTACCTTTCCCCTCCCCCCCAGGAATTCCCTATGCTTGCCCTGTCCTGCAGATAGAGGCAATACTCCATAACCCCCTTTTGCTCTGACAAGCTGCTATTTCCCCACGTGTTCCCTGCAGATGAGGTTTGTCTCCAGAGGAGCCTTTTTGCTGGAAATTTTCCCTTCAGGCTCCCATTCCTGCATGTGTGGAGCAGCCAGAGCTTTGTTCAGTGGTTAAACATTGCCAGGGCTCTGCAGAGCCCAGCAAACATTTACCTGATGGAGTCACCACCTTCATATCCCAACACCCTCAAGGGGGGAGGAAATCCTTCCCTGTGAGGGTGGTGAGGCCCTGGCACAGGGTGCCCAGAGAAGCTGTGGTTGCCCCATCCCTGGCAGTGTTCCAGGCCAGGTTGCACAGGGCTTGGAGCAACCTGGGACAGTGGAAAGGGTTGGGAAAAAAATTATCTTTGATATCCTTTCCAACCCAAACCATTCCATGATTCTGTGATTGTCTTCTCTCTCTTCTCCAAGAGCCCAGCCAGGTGATCTTACATGAGGTTCAAGGAAGTCCCCCATAAGCTGACCTCCAAATCATTACTTTTCTTGTTAGATATGACTATTAAATTTGGCATCAACTGTAATGTTCTTTCTGCACTTTATCCTCAATTCTCCTCCCCTGTGACCACCTCAGGGCTCCCACCATGTCGGAGCAGGAGCTGCTCAGCTCCAGCTCACTTAACTCCATGTATAAAATGTCATTTGAATGCACTAGGACAGTTTTTTGGTGTGAATAGGTGAGATAAACAGGTAAACTGTTGTTTGAAGGAAATACTTCCTACACATGCAAGTCTTTATTTGTGCAAGAAAAGAACAAAAGGGGCAGTGGTGTCCACCTGAGAGCACCAGCACAGAGCAGACCCGAGCCCACATCATATCCAGGCCTCAGACAAAGCTCTGCTTTAATACCTAACAGGGGATCCCTGGTGTGTGACACGTTCTCTTGGGCTGATTTCCAGGGTCTGAGAGTGCACCACTCGCCTGAGCACAGCCCTCTCACTCCTGCTGCTGCAGCCCAGCTCTGCCACGGTCAGTAAATCAGCTGAGGTATTGCTCAGTCCCACCAAAAAAATAGCAATAGTCAAGTCTCAGGGGCTGAGCAGCAGGAAAAAACCCAAACTGCTGCCCGTGCCTGACTTCAACAGGGCAGGCAATGGGAAGGCAGCAGAGATCAGGGATGTCTTGGCCAGCTGATGGTCACAGGGCATGGGAGGAGAAGAGTCCCTTGGCCACCCAAGTCCCAGGGGCTGGGAGAGGCCACAGGAGACACGAGGATGGTGCTGGTGATGTTTAGGAGCATGAGGGGTTGCAGAGGGAAGCTAGAGAGACACGGTGGGTGTTGGTAGGAAATCACAGACACAGTTACACCCAAGAGAATATGTACTGGAATACACAGAGGGGGACTTCCGTGGGATGTGCCAACCAAAAGCCAAGGCACAAAGCTATTGCTGAGTGCACCTAGGCAGCTGAGGGTCACCCCAAAGTAACTTCATCCATTTATTTAACCTTTCAGGGCCCCTCTCTTTGAACACTGTGCCGGGTAAGGATGGAACCAGCATCATCAAACAGCACCCGCCTTGAAGGCCTCAGATACGGCAGGTGTGAGAAGTGTGATCACAAGCTTTGTGTGCTCTGGAGACACCCAACAAGGACAGTGTCCCAGTGTGCGGCGTGGGGCCACCTCTGCCGTGATGTCCCGCTGTCCTTTGGGGTGTGTGGGTACCTGCAGCCAAATCCTGGCTCCCATGGGGCCAGTGTGGCCAAGACAGAGCCCTGTGCAGAAAGGATCCACCTTGCACCATGTGGGCTGGCTTGGCTCTTCAAGCCAAACACCCCATAACGGTCAGGCACCAGCTTAGGAGCAGAGATGGTAAGGCAGACAGACACGCTGTGCAATAGGGATGGTGAAAGATACAGCAATTATTCTGGGTTTCAGGAATTGCTGTTTGTGCTCTGTACCTGCCCAAACTCCCCTCAGTTTCCCCATCCCGCACTTCCCAGATCCATTCCTCTCTGAGAACCAAAGCTCATGACTCTACCTGACCTAACAGTCAAGATTTTCCTGCACACAAGGGCTACCATTGCATAACTAAAGCTCAGAAATATCTTTAAATCTTTATTTCTCCCCCGTACTTGGCACTGGTGAGGCCACAGCTTGACTCCAGTGTTCAGTCATGGGCATTTCTTCCTAATATCCAGCCTGAATCTGCTTGGAGCAACCTGGTTTAGTGAAAGGTGTCCCTGCTCATGACATAAGGTCTCTCCCAACACAACCATTTCAGGGTTCCATGATTCTGTGAGCAGCAAACCCACTGGAGCAAGGATGCTTTGCTTGAGACTTCCTTGCTGTGATTACAATCTTTTTAATATAGTAAAGAACAGAAGAGCCACCAAACGGGGTCACTTAAACCCCCTCCCCTCAGGGCTCTGGCTCTGGGTGACACTGGGGGCTTCAGACAGCAGAGGTGGCCACCAGCTACGGCATCATGTGTCCCTGGGTTTGGTGGGATGATGCAACAGTAGCATCTGAACTGAGCCCACCTACACCCTGAAAACCGTCATTTGGCATCACAGTTTCCTTTGGAAACCTCTGACCAGCACGGAGTTTTTAATTATTGATTTTCTTTCCATCATGGCTGTACTTGTGTGTTATTGAGACACTGTTAATACTCATTTCAGGACAACTGCTCTGTTAATCAGCAGAGCCCTGTTCTGCTGCTCTTGCTCTTAGGGGGTGTACATAGCTCCAGCAAAAGCCTTTTCCCTGTGGGAGTACTTTCAAAGGCAGCGGAGCAGGATGACGTGGCCTTCTCAAGGACTTTTAGAGGATCTTGGTCAGCGAGTTTTTCCAGACAAAAACCTGTGAGGGTCACAAAAACTAAAGGGAACAGTCAATTTTCCAGCCTGGGACAGAACTTTACCCAAAAGCCTGAAGCTTGGCTTTCCCACCAGGGCAGGGGGATGAGCTGAGGGATTTGGGAGGTTTTTTGCCTCCATCCACCCCGCCCGCACTGGTGGCCTCAGTGCCTTCCTGGAGTGATGCCAGCCCGGACCACAGCTTGTGGTGTCACATGCTGCCATCTAGTGCCATTTTTCAGTTTCATATTTAGCTTTGTGGAGTTTTTTTTGATGCTAAGAGATGTGAACTTGGCGCTGGGGACTAGTGGGGAATTCTCCCCTTACATGATGCTGATTTTTCCTCCACTTGGAGGAAAAACCTTCCTTGCACTGACTCAAAATGGCAGCTCAGGATTCAGCAGCAGTTCAGTGCAGACAGTCAGAGACATGTCCCCGTTTATTGGACCCTTGTTCATAATCAAGTAGTTCATGGTGTCCCAAATAAAGTATTAGTCAGGTCTTACAGACAAAGTCCTTGATGATGTTCCATTTAATTTTTATGGAAGCTGTACTGAGCTCCCATCCTAGAAAGGTAGAATCACCACCCCTGGAAATGTTCAGAAATGGTTTAGACGTGGCACTTAGGGCCATGGTTTAGTGATGGACCTGGCAGTGCTGGGTGAATGGTTGGGCTTGATGATCTGAGCGGTCTTTTCTAATCTTGGTGATTCTATGAATACCAAGCCGTGAAAAGACCCTGCAACACCTCACATCTTGGCATGATTTAAGGAGGCATCTTTGCACCTTAAGATAAAATTCCATGCTCAGAGCAGCCTGCAGAGCAAGTCTCTGCCACCTTCCACCAGCCACCAGGAAAGGCACTTTGTACCACACACAGTTCTGCAGAGAGAATCTTATTTAGGCCAATGTCAAGACTGGCTGGACAGATGGAATGGTGCTCTAGGTCTCCTCTAATTGGCATCTGCCCTTTGATAACCTGATAGGATTCTTTAGATTAAATTATGACACCTCTGCATGCTCCAGCTTTGCCATGAAGCAATCTGAGCTGTGGTTTGGCTTCGCTCTGGTCTTGCACGGAGACTTGGGCACTGTTGGGGCTCAAAGAGAAATACCTGCAGGGATGGAACTGCTGTCAAACTGGGGCCTGGCTGCTTGTGTTGTAATGCAAAAGATTCCCCCAGTTTTGCCCACTCTTAAAGGACCAAATGATGCTCATGTCCCTGAGATGCCAAACTCCTTCCTGTATCCCAAGCAGCTGGGCCAAAATTGGAGCTGGAAAAATGTCAGAGTAGTTTCATATCCGGTTTTATGATTGTGTGGAATGAGCAATGCTAAATATTATAAATACTGGACTTGCAGAGGCTTGAACCTGCCAGCTCTCCCCAAGCAATCCCTCCTGAGAAGCCCTGTAGTCAGCGAGAAGTGGCTGCAAGCCCAAAATCAAAAGTAGGTACATGAGTTTGTGCCCTTCCACAGGGCGTTCCTAGCTGCAGGCTCCTTTCCCTCACACTTTGGGCACCCTGAAGGGCAGAAGCTGGTATTTAACCACTGGCTGTGCTCCTGTCCCTGGCTGAGCCCAGAACACTGAGCTGAAACCCTCATGCGTGGGTGAGAGGATCCAAAATAGGGGGAAAGCTTCTGAATCTCCAGCATGACAGTTCCCTGGATGAGTTGGATCTGCTGAGCCAGGATCTTAAGTATTTTAGAGGCTGAAAATATGAGAGGCACATTTTTAAAAGACTAACTTGAACACCCATCACTTGCAGTTGGTGGGAGAAGGGAGAGACCTTCTCACTCTTCCTGACAGGAGTTTGGAGCCAGGTGGGGACCGGGCTCTGCTCCCAGGGAACAAGGGAGAGGACAAGAGGAAGTGGCCTCAACTTGTGCCAGGGGAGGTTTAGACTGGATTTTAGGGAAAATTCCTTCTCTGAAAGCATTGTCAGGCATTAGAACAGGCTGCCAGGGCAGTGGTGGAGTCACCATCCCTGGAGGGATTTAAATGTTGTGAGGTTGCGGCACTTGGGGACGGGGGTCAGTGGTGGCCTTGGCAGTGCTGGGGGAATGGTTGGACTCGATGATCTCAGACACCTATTCCCACCTTAACAATTCCCTAAGTCTGATTTCAAGGCTGCAAACGCTGTGTGCCATAAACACCCCCTGCACCCCCAAACGTGCAAAAGCCCTTATTCCCTTTGGATCATGAGATCATCTTGGAGAACTGACTCCACACAGCAACACCTCGGGGGGCAGAAGCACAAATACATCGTTTTAGTGAAGTTTTTTTCCCTCGTGCCCCAGAGCTGTGGGATAAACTGCAAGCACAGTGGAAATCTGTGACGAATTCCTGCAAGTCGGTTACTCAGGGAGATGCCCACTGCCTATATCCGGCGGCGCCTGAGGGGTTTTACGAGCTGGTGGCTCTTCCTTTTTCTTTCAGAAAGTGCAGGTGTATTTATTTGCACCTTTAAATACCCCGTAGGTGCTGGAGAAGAGGGGGCAAAGCCTGAATCCCCTCCCTGGCAGGAGGCAGCACTTGCACAAGCTTCAGATGCTGGACTTGACCCCCAAGCAACGAGAGGTAATGCCAGGATGGATTCGAGGAGGGGCTGGAGGTGTCGCTCCCACAGACCAGGAGGCTTCAGACCATCTTGTTGGGAAGGTGAAAGGAAGCTTTCCCTGTGTCTCAGGCAGAGGGCTGGTGGGGAGCATCCCCAGGGCCCCTGTGATCAGCAATTGCCTGTGATTTTTCCAATGCTTTGCCCTCATTTGGCCATGACTCATGGAGAAACCAAAAATCCCTGTCCCAGTCATGTTCTGTCACATACCCAGTCCGGCGGATTCCACTTGCTTGGGTTAAACGACTCGACTGTGCAAATATTTCCAGGGCCAACCCCCCTAATGCTGTGCCACGTCAAGCTATTAAAATGTGTTCACTCCTCTGGTGCTTGTGTTGACAACTCATTTGCAAACCCAGGCAGAGCTGAACCAGAATCTCCACAGGGAGGCGAAAATCAATAAGCAAAAAACCAAGGAATTCAGGCCCGAGGACATCCTTGACACTCCCCAGAGAGGCGACAGCACCAGAAGCCGAGACCCTGTCCCCGCTGAGCACAATCAGCATTTTCATGAAGACCACCCAGGTAAGTGGAATAATTTTCCAAGGAGATGTGAAACTCATCAGCTCTCCTAAATGTTGTCAAAGAAGTTTCCTTATGGAAGATGCTTCCACTGCTCCATCTCCTGCAGTGGCAGGATGCAGGTTCAGAGGGGAGGAGGCTGGGAGTTGTGTTTGTAGGACAAGGTGTTGGGGTGCCTCAGAGAGCTCGCAGGGCTCTGGGCTGTTGCTCTGACAGCAGCCAAACAGACCCAAGTCCATGTGAATTAAGAGCCATGGGCCAGTGACAGGACCTGAGGGAACGGCTGGAGCTGTGTCAGGGGAGCTTTAGGTTGGATATCAGGAAAAGGTTCTTCCCCGAGAGGGGGCTGGGGCACTGCCCAGGCTCCCCAGGGAATGGGCACAGCCCCGAGGCTGCCAGAGCTCCAGGAGCATTTGGACAACACTTTCAGGCACAGGGTGGGATTGTTGGGGTGTCTGCATAGTGCCAGGAGTTGGACTGGATGATCTTTGTGAGTCCATTCCAGGATATTCCGTGATTCCGTGATATTTTGGGATGTCTTCTCTGTCACAGCACCCTTGAGAAGCTCAGACTTGGCTCAGCAGGGGAAGGAACTGGAGAATGAGCTGCTCCTGGCTTCACCACTGCATGGTCCCGCAGTGTGTCACATCCCTGTGCTTGGTGCAGCCTCTGCACTCCTGCCGTGCCCAGATGGCTGTGGGGTAAACGTGACACTCACTGAGGCTGGTCACTTTTTAGGTTTAGGGCTTTTTCCCACTGTCCCTACAGAAGGGGGAAGTGAAGTGCATCTCAGCCACCACTTCATCCTGACCAGTCCAAGGCGTGAGCTCTGTCCTTCTTTGCCTGCACGTGGCAACCTTTGGCACAGGCTGGGAATGTATCACCGAGGCTAAAAGTGCTTAAATCAGTGAAAAACTTGCCTGAAGGTGAACTTTCACCAGGAGGAAGGGGAACAAACTTGGCTTCCTATTCCCTCGTGGTTCTTTACCTCAGCTCTCTTCCCCCTGGGGATAAAGCCATATTGCCAGACTCTGTAATTTCATCAAATAAAATTCAGAGTGTGTTATACCTCACCCTGCCTCAGACATGGGGTCTGGTCTTACAGGGAGCTCTCAGGATTTTCTTTGCCCATAGCCATTTCCAGCTAAACTCCAGGTGACTGAGCAGCTCTGCAAAACCATGATATTTCACTTTTTTCTCTCTCTTAGGAAACAAGTGGGGTGGAGGACTCTCCAGGCAGCCTGACAGGGCTGAACTCTCTCCAGACAGCAGGGGGAAGGTTGACCTGTGGTTCTGCAGGGAGCCACGGACAAAGGATGTGTTCTGGGACTCCTCCAGCACCAGGTCAGAGGAGTGGGAGAGGGCAGAGAAATTTCCCCTCAAACCCACTCTTGTGAGAACCAAGACAGAGAGAGTTTCCCTCTTTAATGACTTCTTTGATAGGGATTCCTAGTGGCATGGCTTGGGCTGTGCCAAAGAAACGAGCCCCAGCTCTGGTGGGGCTGAAATCCTCCCAGATGGATGCGCTGAAGCTGGAGACACGGTGCTGGCATTTTGTGGAATTTCTGTGAGCATGAGCCAAAGGAAAGCACAGCTAGAAACAAGAAGCTCACTGCTGTGGGAGTCAATAATGATCTGTGGAAAGCTGTGGGTTCTTGGGTCGACAGCCTCCTGCATTCTTCTGGAGCAAGAACACCGACTGGGCAACCCTCTCAAACCTCCTGTGATAAGCAACCCACTGCGGTTACGGTGAGGAAGAGCCACTCCCAAGGTGCTTTGCTTCTCTGTGGAGATTCCCTGTGTCCCGTTGGCTGACTGACCCCCACCCACCCCCTGCCTTCCCCATATAAACTCCCTGTGTGTACCCCTGACCTCAGGGGAGTTTGGCCTGTGGTTCTCTTCAGAGGGATGGCTGAATAGAGCTTACATGTGGAATTCACCACGCCAGGCTCCCTCGTGTCTCTCCGTCCCCGGGTCTGCTCGGGGGGTCTTGTACGAGCTGATCTCACCAGGAGCTGATCTCCCCAGGAGCTGAATCANGCTGAATCACTACGAGCTGAAATCACTGGTAGCCAAAGCGGCTGCACTTTCTGAGACCACCCGTCGCTCCGGAGAAGTTTCAAAGGTCCCTGGAAAGGCTCTTCCCTTGCGGGACGCTTTCTCTCGGAAGGTCGCAACCCTTGATTGCCCTTGGGCAGACCGAAAGCGACAACGACCCTCTGGGATGTGTGGCTGAATCAAAATATCTGGGGAAAAATGCCTTGGATGGAGCAACAGTGAAATGGGGGGAGAGAGAAGAGAAGAGAAGAGAAGAGAAGAGAGAGAAGAGAGAAGAGAAGAGAAAAGAGAAGAGAAGAGAAGAAAAGAGAAGAGAAGAGAAGAGAAGAGAAGAGAAGAGAAGAGAAGAGAAGAGAAGAGAAGAGAAGAGAAGAGAAGAGAAGAGAACCCAAAAAACAAACAGAAAACCAGAGCAGAAGCTGGGAGAAGTCCTGGGTTAACCCCAAATATTAAATTTCAACTGAAATGAAACATTTCATTTGCCTTTGAGTTGCTGAATCTTCCTGTTTGACTTGGGGTTAACCTTTTCTAAACCACAAACCCCAGTTCAAAATGCAAGGTTAAATGATTTATTTAGAAAGTCTAAAATAAATATTTTGGCATTTCTAAAATTCGTTTTTGACTTTTGTGGCTTTTTTTTTTTTTTTTAAATTTCCTCTCCTCCCCTGTCCTGGACACAGAAATATATGTACTTTCTTCAGTACTAACCTCCAGTTTTATATATGATCTAAAAAATTTGGCTTTGGTTCACTTTTTTTCCCTGTTCAGGTTTCAGTGCTGGGGAGTGAAAGATGGAAATGGAGGGGTCTCCATCTTTTCCTGCAGACACTCTCCCAGGGATGCTGGTCAAGGCTGCAGCACTCATCAGGAGTTTGAACAAGCTGTTCTGTTGCAATCTGACATTTCCAAGTATATTGAAAAAGATAATTATATGAAGGTGTCTGACCAATCCAAGAGGTTCTTGCAGTTTCCATCTCACATAAACTGTATTTTTTTATTACATTATCTTTTTTTCCTTACAAAATAATTTATTATCTGAGAGGGAACATCACACAATTCTTCTGTCTCCTATCTGGTTGTACCTGAAGGTCCATAAAGGCCACCAAGTTTGTGGATTCAAAGCATTTATATAAAAGGAGATTTCAGTTAAATATCACATGGTTATTTTAATAAAAGTGGTTAAGTAGGGAACTGGTGAAACACAAGGGAGGGAGAGATTTCACCGCCAGCCCTAGCCCTGGGGAACAGACAGGTCTGATCACCAGCATCAGTTTTGCCTCTGTTTGAAGCTGCAGAGCTGACAAAGGGCATTAACTCATCCTTGTGCCTCCTGCTTGTCTCCCTCCCTTCCCACTTGGTCCTTCTAGAAATCCCAGGTGGCAAAACATCTTCAGAGCAGCTCCTTGCTGCAGGGCAGGGACTCCAGGTGTAACAAATACCTTTATCATCACAGCCACTTTCAGCTGGAAACCTTACCCTTTCATTTTTCAAGCCAGGACACCCAGAATAACAAGATCTAGAGACAGTTCTCAGTTACCCAGGATGAGTAGGGCTTGGACAGCTCGGGACAGAGGAAGCTTGTGCTGCATCACTGTCTCAAACCTGTGCTCCCTCCCTCAAAGCTGTTGTGGTGTGTCTATACTGCACCCTCAGCTTCCTGATTTACACAGTCAGGACAAGAGCAGAAGACACATTTTTACACTTATTTAGGGAACGAGATACCCCTGGCTAACTCACTTTCACCAGTATTTATCTTTATATGAAAATCCCAGGCAGTGCAGGAGCTGGAAATCTCAGTCAAAGCCACAAATCAAGCTGAAGCCTCCAGCCCAGCTGCCCAGGACTGAGTTGCTCTGTCCTGATTTTGCCTCCTTTTGACATCCCTAAATACATGGCCCATTACAGAATGTCTGCATCCTCCGTGGGGAAAACTGCACTTTGGAGAAAGCCCACACACCACGTGGGATTTTACTAGAAAAACAGAAAAACAAACCCCAGCACACAGGGAAGGAAAAAGAAGAGGAATCATTTTAATGAGAAGGAGAGCTGCTCATGGCTAATGAGTCCATGTCTGGAGTCTGTGTGTTTTAAAAATGCCCCGAGAACTTTGCTGATAAACACCATCATCCTGCATGAGCTGGAAATATCGTGAGAGCTTTGAATTCAGTGTTGAGGGTGTGCTGAAAAGATCAATGATTTAATGGACTGGAACAATTAATCTGGCACTTGTCTATACACCTGTTCTCTTAATGATGTGACACATCTCCCTTCTGTGTTCCCATCTGTCAACAATTAAGCTATAATTGGTGGAAATGCAATTTATCTCAGATAGAGCTGATTAGTTTTCCAATAATCATGCTGCCAGCCTTGGGGAAGAGTGCTGCCCAAGGAGAAGTGCCTGTGGACCACTCGATCCATAGCACAGACTGTGCAGAGGAGACTCTCTGAGCATTAATTTATGAATCTACAGTGTGCAAAATTTGCTCTTGCAGAAGCAATAAAATTAGCAAACCTGCTCCCACTGCAGGGGGAATGGCTTCCCACTGCCAGAGGGCAGGGTTAGGTGAGATATTGGGAAGAATTCCTGACTCTAAGCGTGGTGAGGCCCTGGCACAGGTTTTCCAGAGAAGCTGTGGCTGCCCTTGGATCCCTGGAAGTGTCCCAGGCCAGGTTGGATGGGGCTTGGAGCAACTTGGGATAGCGGAAGGTGTCCCTTCCCATGGCAGGGGTGGAACTGGATGGTCTTTAGGGTCCCTTCCAACCCAAACCATTCTGTGAGTCTATGAAATACTTCTGGTGCTCAAAATCATTCGACTGTGCTGTTCTTGATTGTATTAATTCATCACAACCTCTAGAGAGGCTGGTGGCATCTCATCCTCTTCTCGTGTTTTCTAACATCCTCCCAGACACTGGAAATGAAAACATTTTCTTTGTTACTAAAGGTGAAACTTAGACTTTTCTACAAACTGCAGAAGAAGGGGGAAAAAACCCCAACCAACCTCCCACAATGTGTGTTCTGCTACTCAGTCATAGAGACTTCAGGGAGATGTTTTCAGTTCCCAGTTCCAAATGCTGGAACCATTTGGAGGCTGAGCCATTACAACCAGCTCTAGGGAGGACACAACTTGCCACTCACCATATCTGAGCACACAGAGCTTCAACCCCAGTCACACCTGACAGAAACCAGAGTCTGTGTTTGGCAGAGCCCCTCACCCTGACTCCTCTGTGCCCCCCTGGGCTAAAAATGTGTTTCTGTGGCTATGCCCCACTACCCAAAGCTTTGAGGCAAGGCTGGACCCTTCCTGCAGGTTAGAGGAGTCTCCACATAGGAGCTGTGCTGGGGCAGAAGCTGCCCAGCCCAGATTCAGCACCTTCAGAAAATTCACATTATCATTTTTCACCAAAACGACAAAAAATGGAGATTTTATGCAGTTAGTGATGTGGATATGGGTATCAGCAAATGGTACAGCCCAGAAGATGTAGGTCAGATAGATCCCTGCCCCAAAGGACATTGGATCTCCCCAGGGAAACGGTTACAGGATGTTTTTGTCAGTACAAACATGGCCAGAGCAAGCCAAGTTCTTCCAGCTCAGGATTACCGGAACCGGTTTTGCTGAAATGTTAAATCACAATGATAATGCTCAGCCTGAAGTCAGCACCAGCCTGGCAAAATCATTAGCAATTAAATGTACAATGTATAAGAGCAAATGTCAATGAACCATACTTCTGCATTTAAAAAAGGAGCCAGGGTTGCTGTAATACCTCTGTTACTGTTCTTGAGAAAAAAAATTGATTTAATTACACATAGCAAAGAGAGGTGTTAGGTAAATAAAACTGAACAAAGCCACACTGTAACTGGATCTCACTGACTAGTCTGGATTAATGGGATTTTCTAACCTCCCTGGCCTCAGTCCCACCTGTTGCTCAGAGTGTTTGACCTCCTCAGGAATGTGGGTCTTCAGCATCATGTAACAACCTCCTTCCCCGACGCACACAAGCATACAAAGGCAGGAACAACTCCACTGTCTGGGCCACTGGGATCCATCCAGCAACCTTATTAAACCCTTTATCTGCCCTGCCTCCCTGGAAGGTGTGTGACAGGTGACTGGGATTGCTTCAATCTGCTTACACAAAGCTGCAGAGAAAAGCCCCCAAGAACAGCAACTTGAGCAGCTCTGTTTCAGTCTGTACATGAAGATTAAAGTCTTATCACCAGCTTGAAAAAATACCAATCGCGGCAGGTTTTTGTTTGCCTCACCAGATATCCTCAGACTGCTCTGCAATAGCACAGCCCCAAACCTGCTGTTTTCCCACGTCCTCACAGTTCCCAGTGTTATAAATAAAGCGGGGAATTCGTGCTCAAATATGTAATACCAAAATATGTTACCAGTTTAATATGAGAGAACTTGCCCAGAGAAATTGTGGCCTCGCCCGGGGAATTGATTTACATCTTAAAACAGAACCACAGAGAATGGAGAAGCACTGAGCTGACTGCCTATATCTACATTTCCAAAAGGGTTTCCCGGCAGAACTGATTAAAACCCCTCCCAGCTCAGGTGTTAACAGCCGGACCGAGGATTTCTCGGCAGAACTGATTGACGATCTCAGGTGCTAACGACCGGACCGAGAAATTCCCGGCAGAACTGATTAACCATCTCCGGACCGAGATAAGGAACATCATGGGCCATCAGATAACATCCCCCGATGATGAAGAATTAATCAGGCACAGGATATGCTTTGTCCATCTCAATTTCATGAATACGAGACTTCATGAATATGCCGGTAGACAAAAGAAATGTCCAGGATCCGGACTTCATGGGCAAAAACTGTATATAAGCAGGCTGTTGGGAGCAGTAGTTGTGAACGGAGGGAGGACTGATGTGATAGAGGTCAGACCTGCGTTCACCCAGGGCCAGCCCCGGGCTTGGCACTGTCTCCTTTTCGATCGTGGCTTTGGGTGTTCGTTTTTCTCGGACACAAAATAAACTTTACGCTTGTTTTTATTAAATTGGGCGTACTTATTTATTACACCAGCTTTCTTTAAATAATTCCTGAGTAAGGTCAAGCGATGGCACAAGGATCCTCTCATGAATTAAGAGGAAGGAGGCAGCTCCTGTTCGTCTCTGAGCCTCTTCACCTGCCCCTGATACTGCATTCTGAGATGCCCCTTCCCTCCCAGCAGTGCTGGTGCAGGGTTCTCTGTCCCAGAGGGAACACGATCCATCTCCACTGATGCCACAGGGCGGCCCACAGATCCCTCCGGTTCTTGAAGGAGGTAGGAAAAATATTTATTTCTTGCTTAGCACAAGGGTTGTAGCTTTTTGCCACCTACTGACATGTTGTGGGAACAGCTTATCCAGCGAATTCCTGCAGGACAGCTCAGTCCTGCACTGGCTTTGGCTGAGGGTGCATCCAGCCCTGGCTGAGAGGGACACGAAAATAAAGCCAGGAGTGAACAGGGTACTTGGTGCACTGTCAGGAGAGCAGCACTTACCCACAGAGTCATAGAACATCCTGGGCTGGAAGGGACCCACAAGCATCATCAAATCCAGCTCCTGGCCCCACACAGGACACCCCAACAATGCCACCCTGTGCCTGAGAGCATTGTCCAAACACTCCTAGAGCTCTGTCAGGCTGGTGCTGTGACTGCTGCCCTGGGGACCCTGTACAGTGCCCAGCCACCCTCTGGGGGAAGAATTTTCCCCAATATCCAACCTAACCCCTACACTGACACAGCTTCAAGTCCTTAGGCCCAATATTTGATTGGTCCTTGCTGTAACTCCCTCTTTGTCGCAGCCTTTGAGCACCTTGTTTCATCATGCCAGAGAGGGGAAACATGGGAGAAATCATTCTTCTTGCTTGCAAAACCAAGCCTGGCTTTCTTCCCCCAGTTCATCTATTTTTTTCCCCTTTCTTTCCCCCTAAATTCCCTTCCTGACCAGGTTGGATGGGGCTTGGAGCAACCTGGTTTAGTGGGAGGTGTCCCTGCCTGTAGCAGAGGGTTGGAATTAAAGATGACCTTTAAGGTCCCTTCCAACCCAAACCATTCTGGGATTCTGTGATTTCATGACAGGAGCCTTTACACAGTGTCCCCACAGAAGATATCTGTGTCAGTCCTGGGGAGCTGTAACTCCGGGGGATTCTCCATCTGCCCAGAGCTTCTCCCATTTGTGGTGAGGGGCTTGGAACACAAGCCCTGTGAGGAACGACTGAGGGAGCTGGGCTTGTTTAGCCTGGAGAAAAGGAGACTCAGAGGAGACGTTATCACTCTCTACAACTCCCTGAAAGGTGGCTGTACTCAGGTGGGGGTTGGTCTCTCTTTCTCCAGGCAGCAACTGACAGGACAAGAGGACACAGCCTTAAGCTGCGCCAAGGGAAATTTAGGTTGGATGTTAGGTAAGTTTTTTACAGAAAGAGTGATAAAGTACTGGAATGGTCTGCCCAGGGAGGTGGTGGAGTCACCATCCCTGGATGTGTTTAAAAGAAGATTGGATGTGGCAGTTGGTGCCGTGGTTTAGCAGAGGTGGTGTTAGGGCATGGGTTGGATTCAGTGATCTTGAAGGTCTCTTCCAACCTGGTGATTCTGTGATCCTGTGGTTCATTTTGCTCTGTGCATTTTATTCACTCCCAGCACTGCTGATGCTCCCCCTTGGGGATAGGGCAGAGCAAACCCTGCTGTGTTGCTGATCCAGCCCCAAATTTCCCTGTTCCTCCTGACACACAGCTGATACCCACCCTAGCGTTAACTGCTGGTCCATGCAGTCATGATTTAATATCCAAAATTGTTCATTTTCCTTGACTAAAATGTTAAATAACAACTGGTCTGTGAGAAAAGAGGAGTAAAAAGGAACAGTTTTGCAGTCACCCCTTGGAGACACACACTTCTAATTAAATACTGAGGACCAAGTGGTTGTCTCTCACTGGTGGCCACTTGATCCCAGTTTCAAAGAGTACCCAAAAATCCAGCATGGCTTAGGACTTCCACAAATTCAGGCTGAGCTCAAAAGCCAGGCATTACTTCTACTTAACACACAAACCACCTCCTTCAGTTTAGCCAAGCTGACCTAAAAATACAGTTTTTTGCCACACAAAGATGCCTTTGAGAGTTCCTGAAGCTGATTTTCTTTTTTTTTTTTTCCTAGTGTTCTTCTCAGAAAAAAGCTTCTGAAGCTTCATTTGGCTACGCTGCACCACAAAGGGACTGTGAGCCCATTGCTGCTGCCCTGGGATGGGGATTGATAAAATAAGACACTTGTTTTTCTGCAAAATGTGTCTGTAGATCTTTGCAAAATATATTTTAGGAATTCTGCTTTTCCCTAAGAATCTCCCACCCTTAAAAAACAAATAAACAGAAAGCCACCGAGCTTAAGAGCAGGGTTTTGGTTTGGGATTTTTCTCTGGTTCTCATTTATTGAAATCCCACTTTTCATCCACAACAAATTATTGCTGCTATTTTTGTAAAGATGATTTGTAACAATGATCTGGCAAAATATTACTAAAAGTAATCACAAAAATGTGGTAGAAATGTGGCAGAAAGTACCATGCTAAAGCCAAAACAGGAAAAAAGGAAAAAAAAAAAAGAGGAGGCCTTTTCTCTGCAGCAACTTTTGCTTTCAGCTTTTATTTTGAATTTTCTCACTCCCAAGGATCTCCAGGTTCACTTTGTGGTTGTGGGCAGAAGTGGATATAAAGAAAAAAATAAAAGAAATTAGAATATTCTTGCAGTGATGCCATGAAGATTTTTTGCTTTTTCTTTTATACCTCTGTTATATACTTTTTCTACATTCTTAGTGCTTCTAGCCCACATTCTTAGACTTAATATTTTGTTAAGCCAAGAGACCAAACACCTTGGAAGCCTCGTAGTGAGGGGTCAGAAAGGCCCAGACACCAAGGGCCTCTCTAGAGCACATTCTGTAAGCTGAGATAGGCCCGGCCAGGGGAAGGTTCCTCGGGGCGGGGGGGTCACTCGAGCCTCTCACGGGGGAATCTTTGATAGATGTGCTCATTTGTGAGGCCTGGAATGTGACACCCGACTGACCGTGGGTGTGCATTCCGTGTGCTCTGCGGCGCATCCCACCTGGATGTGCTGCACCTAAGGATCCTTGAATAAATACCCAGGTGAAAAACCCTTTTTCCCCCTTCTGACTGTGTTTGGGTCTTCATTTTAAAACCAGGGAAAGGCATCAGCAGACCCTAAATCTTTTTTTCTGAAGGATTACCTGTGAAACCAAACTGCCTGTCCTTCTTTTGAGGTTAAGGATGAGGAGCTGGGCACAGCCCACTGCTGCTCTCAGTTTGATATCCAGCCCTGTTTATTTTTTTCCTCCTCCATCCCATCTTTCAAAAGAAGATGATACTTTAATTAATGACCCACAGGGATCTTGTGCAGCTCAGTTAATGCTGGGAAATTTGCTTTGAAGGCAGCCAGCCTTGCACAGGTGTTGAGGATGAGGGGCTTTTCTCTTTTCTCCCTCCACATGATGCTCTTGGTCTTGGGAGCCAGCTCCGACCTCCCCATGGCAGGGACTGGTCCTGTGCCAGCATCTGCAGTATCTGCCCCACAGCACCAAATCTGGCACTCCCACTGAGATCTAATATCACAGAATCATGGAATCATTTAGGTTGGAAAAGTCCTCCAAGGTCAAACCATTCCCCAGCACTGCCAAGGCCACCACTGCCCCATGTCCCCAAGTGGCACACCCACATGGCTTTGAAATCCCTCCAGGGATGGGGACTCCACCCCTGCCCTGGGCAGCTGTGCCAGTGCTTGATGACCCGTTTGATGAAGAAATTTCCCCTAATAGCCTCCTAATAAACCTCCCCTGGTGCAGCTTGAGGTGATTTCCTCTTGTCCTGTCACTGATTCCCTGGGAGATGAAACCACCCCCAGCCTGGTTAATCCTCATTTATATCCAGGGGTGGCTTCAGGCATCTACAAAATAATAATCTCCTAGAGAAAGAGTGTGGTGGGGGGTTAACGTCCTGGTCCTGCTTGTGCTGGAGTCCTGGACAGCTGGAGGGGGCAAAAATTAGGGTATATGGGGCTGGAGTCAGTGCCAGCTTTTGCCTCACTAACTCATGTTCTGACTTATTTTCCCAGCTCTGCCCTTTTTCTTGTTTTCTTCCATCACATAGCAAGAGCTCCTGACTGAGATCCCAATCTTTGATGTTTAAATCTTGAGGTTTTCCTCCCTCTCAGTGAGCTGACAGGAAAAATCCAGGAGTGGACCCACAGTTGGGCTAAAGCACCTTCCAGAACCTAAAGGGGCTCCAAGAGAGTTAGAGGGGACCTGTTGTCAAGGATCTGGAGGGACAGGACAAGGGGAAATGCTTTGAATTGACATAGGGCAGGTTTAGATGGACTATTAGGAAGAAATTCTTCCCTGTGAGGGTGGTGAGGCCCTGGCACAGGGTGCCCAGAGAAGCTGTGGCTGCCCCATCCCTGGAATCTTCCCCTACCATGAGAACATAGATATTAAGCTGCACATAACACAAGGTTAACCCTAATTTTTTTCCTCTTTGGTTGCAATGCATGGATGAGTTTTCTGATCCAGGTGTTTGAATTACAAGAGTCCAGTCCTCATCGGTCTAAGAATGAAAAAAAAAATTACAAAACACTAAAAAGATTTTAAAAACCCCAACAAAAACACAGAGAAATATCTGAGTTGGAATTGAGCAGCTGAAGAGAGGGAAAAAGCTTCTTTTTCCTTGGCAAGAAAAGCTATGTAAGTGGTTATGATGTGGAAATAGTTAAAATGAGTTCTTACCCCTTCATTTCCCATCTTTTGAATACTTGGATTCTGTACCTGATATTCTAGTTAAGCACAATGAGACCTGGCTTTGTGCTCACGCCAGGAATTGGAGAGGGGCACTGAGATCTGGAGCAGGGAGTGAATCTGTGATAAGAAAACCTGCACAGAAAATCCCTGCTCTTGGCCCAGATGTTTCCAGGTTCAGGGAAACAACACCTGCCTGTAGCCACCCTTCCTATTTGCTGTATAGAATGAAGTCACCGGAGCCCCTCTGCTCTGGAGCCAGGCTGGGAGAGCTGGGGGTTCACCTGGAGAAGAGAAGGCTCCAGGGAGAGCTCAGAGCCCCTTCCAGTGCCTAAAGGGGCTCCAGGAGAGCTGGAGAGGGACTTGGGACAAGGGAGGGAGGGACAGGACACAGGGAATGGCTTCCCACTACCAGAGAGCAGGGATAGATAGGATAGTGGGAAAAAATTCTTGGCTGTGAGGGTGGTGAGGCCCTGGCCCACACTGCCCAGAGAAGCTGTGGCTGCCCCATCCCTGGAAGTGTTCCAGGCCATGTTGGATGGGGCTTGGAGCAACCTGGGGTAGTGGAAGGTGCCCCCATGGCAGGAGTTTGGAATGAGATGATCTTTAGTGTCCCTTCCAACCCAAACCATTCTGTGATCCTTTTCCTTTGGGGTTTAAGGAACTGATGGTCATTAAGGGCTGCTTTTGTGGTCATTAAGGGTTCTTCTGCAATGAAGGTTTCACAAAATCTGTGAGGGCATCATAACATTTGGCTCAATGCACCAAAGATCTTCCAGTCAGACGGATTCAGTCAGGAGAAGAATAATGAAATGCTTTTAGGGCAACGTTTTCCCCGAAGTCACTTCCCTTCAGTGCTGGATTTTGCCAGCCATGTGCAGATTCCCCACAGCGATGAGTCAGGTGTAGAGTCGAGCCTTCCCCTGCTGGCCCCCGGGGCTTTGTGTCCTGCAGGGCTGCCTCCAGCCACCCCCAGCTCCCAGGCCCATGGCTATCATCTTCCATCCCTTCCCCAATGGCCTGCTTTGATGTTCAGGTGTAACAGGATTCAGTGGTGCTGATTTCACTGATTAACACGCAAATCACACCCGGAGACTGGATGCGTCCTGCAGTTAATCATCCGCTTGACACATTTCAAAGAGCCAAAGAAAGATGATTAAAAAAAAAAAAGACAAAGAAATACCTCAGACAGAAAAACAAAGCAAGCAACCACCCCCAAAAGTGAACAACATCAACTTGGGTTTTCTGATGATGATTTTCCTCACAGCACAGAAAGCACCACCACCTTCCCGCTGCCAGGAGAAGGACGGTGTTACTTTTGTAATAAATAAGGACGCCCAACTTGATAAAAAACAAGTATAAAATTTATTTAGTGTCCGAGAAAATGAACACTCAAAGCCATGATTGAAAAGGAGACAGTGCCAAGCCCGGGGTTGGCCCTGGGTGAACGTAGGTTTGACCTCTATCGCATCAAACCCCCCACCGTTCACCCCTACTGCTCCCAACAGTCGGTTTTTATACAGTTTTT
>VZRO01004956.1:41787-70985 GCA_013397915.1 Daphoenositta chrysoptera | reverse complement strand
CAAGTTTCCTTATATTAAACTAGTAACATATTTAATAAAAACATATTAGAGCACGAATTCCCTCATTTTATTTATAACACTTTGGTGACCAAATAAATGCACACGAAGCCCCTGACCTTGATGACATGTCCCTGCCTTTAGAGGACAAGCAGTAACCCAACACTGGAGAAGCAGCACATTCCCCACTCAATTAAAGCCTGTTAACATAAAACCTCTCATCCCAGATGGAGATCGGGGGTTAAATGTGCTGTGAGATCGGGAGAGCAGAGCCTGCTTTGAGAGAACAGCGTGGGGTTTCCTCCCATCCCCTGAGGTGAGGTTATCAGCCCTGACCAGGTTCCCGACCTGCCACACCTTCTGCTGCAGTGATACTTTTCCTAAAGGTTTATGGATTGTAGCCTCCTGGTCCTTTACAGCTAATGGATCTCTCCCCACAGTGTTTTTTTAGAGAAGTTCATGGACTTGGGCTCAATTTCAGGATGGAGCTGATGAGGTAAAGCTGTGGCCATGGTGAAGGCTCCGAGGTATCCCTGAGCATCCATCTCCCTGAAGTCCTTCAGAGTGGACAGAGCTGGCGCAGAGGGATGCAGCCCACACCTCCTACCTCCAGAAGAAAGGGCTTTTGCACATATTTTCATTGTTTGTTCCCCTCTCAGTGCCTAGCCAGAAACAGACAATAACCCCAAAAGTATTCTCAGGTCAGAAAAAGCTTAACTGAAAGGAAACGAGCGAGTTTCCAAATGGAAAAGTAGGATTTATCATTTCAGGTTTCCCAGGTAAAGCTTAAGCTTGTTTACCAAGACGGATTTGGCAGATGTGATTAATTCCCTGCTCTTGAACATGAAAACATTTATCTGCCTGCTTACACCATCTCAGGGGAGGCTCAGCTCTCTGCTGAGCACCCCTGGACGAGAAGGAGGTGATCCTTCCCTTGTCACGTGCATGTCAGGGATGTGGTGGACACAGAGTTGGGAGCAGCTTCTGGAGAAGTCCCTCTGCCTTCCTGCTCCTCTGGGAGAGCCCTTGCTGGCACACCATGCTGGAGGAAGAAAGGTTAATCAGAGGGGGCTGGAAGACAGAGGCTGAACAGCAGGTGATTGTGTTCCTGGAAGAGATGGACACAAGAGCAGGGTCCAATCTGGGTTATTTTATAACTGAGTTGGAAGCTGCTCCTTGGGAGCACGCACAGGGAGGGCAGCCAGCACTGCCAGTGGTCAGCTGGAAGCTGGAGGAGGTCACTCATGGTGGCTGAGCTGCTCTCACAGCCAATGTATGGACATCCACCTCTCCCTTCCCTTGCTTCCAGCTTTTCCTCTGCTAGCTGAACCTTTCTGGGAGCTGGCTCAGTTTATCAGCCTGGCAGAAGTACATCACAAGATGTATATTTCTGCTGAGAGACACAATATTCTCAAGATGATTAACACACCTGGCTGCAGTCAGGGCTGCTTTTCCACCCTGTTTGTGTCCTGTAGGCTCTGGTAGCCCATTCTGCACCAGGAGTTCAGTTTTTTCACACCTCTCAACCTGCTCAGGTATCTCCTTCTGGCCACACAGAACTCCTCAGATGAGTGAAGTGCTACCCTGTCAGTGCAGACCCTCACCCCTCTGCAACAGGCATCCCGTTGTTGTCATGCTTTGCAGTCCCAAATCATCTGTGAAGTCCCCCTCCCAGCCAGCCAGAGAGCCCATGTTCATGCATGCAGGAGATACTGGGGACAGTTCACCAGCTCCACACCTCTGATGTCCTATCCCTGGCACTTTCCTCTCCTCCTATCCCTCCCCAGGCCCTACTCCTTTTCCCCACACCTGTGTTACCCCACCCTATTTGAGGCACTTACTATCAGGGAAGAATCTGTTTCACGAGGCTTGGTTTGCCCCCCGTTTGTAAATCATGTAAAAATATGGGAGTTGTGTGCCTTCTGCCCTGTGGCACTGCTTTATCCACCAGCACAGCCTTGCCTCCCTGCTTGCCCCCTTATTTCCTATTAAAAAACCAAGTGGAGAGAGAGTGCATCCCAACCTTCTCTTGCCTCATTTTTATGTAAAGCTCTTATCAGCAAGCCCGAGCTGCTGCTGCTGCTGCAGATTATTCACCCAACATAGATGAGTGGGATCACCCGGGCAGTGGCAGAGCAGGCTCCCAGAAGAATCCAGATGCGATGCAGATACTCCAGATCTTCAGGAAGCAGCCTGGTAATACTTGTTGAACCACATAAAGAGCACTGTGCAGCACAGCTGTAGGAGCCAGGACTGGAAAAGAAACTGGAAACTTTACAGAACCTTTCAGAAGGAGAAGTCTTGAACTGCTGTAAATTTTGACTTTGAAAGGTGCCCATGTGGTCACATGGAGCAAAAAGTGGCTGCTCTGGGTGAAACCTTTCCCTTAAAAAGACAAATCCTTTGTATAGAATCTGTATCTTGAGTTTTTTGAGTGAACACCATGTATTGAGAGCAACAATGTGGAGAATTATGGAATCATTTAAGTTGGAAAAGTGATGCAGGGAAGTTAGAAGTTACAGGGTAACTTGTTAGAAACTGCTTGCTAGACAGTGTATATTGCTCACTTAACATTGATTGTGTTTGTCAAAGCAGAATAAGAAGTAAAAGATTATTGACAAAAGCAAGGACTGTGACCCAGCTTGTATTCGTGGAACCCCTATGCTGGCTGAAACCAGAGTTGTTGTTTGGACTTGGGCCAGGGACTAAGAGAGCATGTGCAAAAGAGAAAGGTGAAAAGTTCAAGACAAGAGGATGAGTATGTTCTTCCTCCTGAGACCCCCGGAGCCCACTACCACATAACACTGCGCAGGCGTGAGCACATGGAAATGACTTTTAAACTCATTATAATACGAAGCGGGGATANTGCTCAGTCCATTTTTGGATCAAAAGCTCTCTAAGATCATCCAGTCCAACCATTCCCCCAGCACTGCCAAGGCCACCACTAACCCATGTCCCCAGGTGTCACATCCATGCAGCTTTGAAATCCCTCCAAGGATGGGGACTCCATCACTTCCCCGGGCTTGACAATCTTTTCAGTGAAGAAGTTTTCATGGGTATCCAATCCAAACCTCCCCTGGCACAACTTGAGGCCGTTTCCTCTTGTCCTGTCACTTGTGACCTGGGAGATGAGACCGGGAGCGTTGCAGTGCGTTATGGCTGCTTCCACAGCCAGAATTTGCCACTGCCATCTCCCCTCTTTTTCCCTGTGTTTGGTTTCTCCCTCAAGAGAGATCTCTCCCCTCCTATGGTATTCCTGATTGGTTTGTACCCTTGCCCGCCGGAATTCAAACCCCGTGTCCCTGCACCATTGGGTGTTTTGTATTCTCCCCTCCCACTCCGTAAGGGATAAAATACCTGGGTAACGGCCCCTCGGGGCTTCTCTGCGAGATCTTTGCCCCCCAATAAATCCTCTACCACGAGAAGCCCCTCCGCCTCCTTCCTGCCTTCCAGCACGCCCGTACCACCGGTGGGTCTGGTGAACCCGAACTGGAATTTTGCCAATCCTCCCGCGCCGGTGAGCAGCCTCCGCCATCCTCTCCCGTCCGGGCGGGTGCCCGGCACTGGTGAACACAGCTAGCCAGACAGCCAGTGTCCCAGCACAGGAGGAGTCAAAAACCTCAGCCCTGCATCCACATGTTTACAGCCAAACCGATGCCAACCCCATCACTGCCTTCACTATCTGCAGGCAAATGGGTGAAATTCTTGCTGGAAAACAAGCAGAAATGTGGAAAACGTCCAGGATTCATGGGGATATGACTGTGGCTGTAGTTTCATGGCCAGGGCACCATTCTGCTCTCCCTGCTGGGGAAGGGGAGCCGTGTCCCAAGCCAGGGTCACAACCAGGATGGCTGTGATGGGCCGTAGGGATTTAAGAGTGCCAGTTGAAGCTATTGCCTGTTTCAGGAACGTTTCAGAGAGCTGCCTAGGCTGAGACAGCTTCTGGTGTAGCTGCTGTTTCAGGAGGTGGTTTGCTTTATTTCTGTTTTGTTAGCTGTCACCTACTGTGGTTCACCATTTCCCCTCAAGTACTAATTTTAAAGAAAAATCTGGTTTCTGTTTGGTGAAGTGAGGCGGTCTAAGCCTTGAGCCTCATCTGAGTCACAGGAGTCAGAGGCCCCCTCCTGTGTCAGGACCAGCTTTAAGGATTAATCCCTGTGGCTGCAGAAAGTCCCCAGCAAAAACTGCTTTGGCCCAAGCCCATAAGATCAGGCTCCGGTAACAACCAAGTGCTGAGAAATGGTCACTCCCAAACCAAACTCTCGTTTTGCCCTTTTTTGTGCCTTTCTCCTGCCACGTGATCTGGTGTTTTTGATGCCTCAGGTTTTAACTTTTATGTTTTTCAAATCCTGTATTGCTTAGTGTGTAACTGAAGTTTCTTGTAGCCTGCTCACTTCTGTGCTTTAGACATAACAAAGCCTCTCCAGGCCTGCTCTCCAAGGACACCCAGACTGTCCTTGGCCCAAAAACGTGCAAACCATCTTAGAGGGGGGGTGAGCTTGGGGAAATTACATCATTAAATGAAGTTTTAATTGGCAAATTTGTGCTGATATGCAAATGAACCAAACCCATAAAAGTGTGGGGAACTCGTGACTCGTTGTCCATCTTGGGGTCCATTTTTGGATGTAGCCTTTGGCTCCCAGGGTGTACCTTGGAAGGCCTTTCAAATAAATACCTACCTTTATTCCCTTGTTCCTGTCTAGTCTCTGTTTCCAGGTAGCCATTCAAGGCCCTATTTTAAGCAGGATAATGCTTGTTCAAGCCATTCTTGTTTGCACAGAGAGAAGAAAAGCAGTGAGGATGAGAAGATTTCCCATGGATATCCCCCCAGCGCATCCCAAGCCTCCTGTCTATACAAAGCTGGAACAATCCACATACTCGAAGGCATGATGGCAGCACTTGCTTCTGAAGAAGCAGCAGTTCTGATTTCCACAATTCGTGTATCCAAAGGATTTCAACACACCCAGCCCCTCCTGCCTCAGTTTCCCCTTTTTCTTCCCTCTGCGGGCTGCAGCTCCTCCCTAAGCTTGAACCAGTTTGCCTGATGCTGACTGACAATGCATCCAATGCACACTGACAGAAAGGAGTTTTGGGGCTGGATACAAGCAAAAGAAACCCCAGAAAATTATCTTTGCGTTTCAAGGAGCAGAAATTTGCAGATTAGAGAAATCAAAATCTCGCTGGCAACTATTTACCAAGGAAAACTTACCCACAGTAATCCGTCCTTTAAGTGTTCGAACAGCTTGAAACTAAAAGTTTGCAGAGCTCAAGCAGGAGGGGAAGAGGGATGAAGCTGGCAAAAGATCATTAAGAAGACATTTAAAAAATGTTTTTCCAGAATTTGATTTTTATTTCCACACTTGGATTAAGCTCTTCAGCTGTTGAGGAAAAGACAGGAGGTCACTAGCAGGATCTGTGAGAAAAAAAGGGCTCGTTCTGTAGGTTCAGAATGTTCCTGGGATTTTGAGGCTGAAAGTTTTCCGAGCACACTTCTTCCAACGGACTTTCCAAGAACACACAGTAAACTGCAAAACAATCTCGCAGAGAACTACAAAATTCCTGTTGGGGAGACAGAAAAGCTTTTTCCACTTGGGCAGAGTCAGAACATTGAAGTTTGACATTTCAATAAATGTATTTTTGGCCTATTTTGACACAGTACGAAGGACAGAGAATACTGAAATTACAGAGCCCAATGCAAAGCAGCACCTCTGTAAATGTCTGCTCCATATTCCATTTGTCAGTTTATAAATGGAGCCATCGGAGTAATCTCTGCTTCACTGACAGCCCTGAGATCGCCAGATTTTCAATTTCCCTTCAATAAAACAAAAAAAAAACCCCAAGGAGAACACTTTCGCTTTTTAATCATATCCAGGCCTGTTTCCTGTAATGAAGAACTTCTTTTCCAGCCCCAAGAGAGCAATTCTTTGAATGTCACTTTCAGATAGCGAGATAAAAATCTCTGCTATTTGCAGGAAAAGGCTTTGACTGCCATTTGCGGCTTGAACCACTTCCCAATTTATTTACTTTCTGAGGCTGTTTACATTTTCAGGCAGCCCAGCTCACTCATCCCTAACAAACTCAGCTTATTGCTGCAAGAAATGCAGCCCTGTGCCAGCCACAGGAGAGACTTCAGACCTAAGGACACCAAAAGGCTTTTGGATCAAGTCACCTGAGTAAAAAAATGGGTGGAAAAGAAAAAAAAATCCCATTTTCTGGTGAATTCTATCACTGACCAGCAGCAGGAGCCATGGATGGTGCAAGCCCTTCATTAGGGCTGAACCTGAAACTGCTTTTCATTCCTGGAGAGCTGCAGGACTCCCAGATCAGCATGGAGAGGGGAGATGAGGGAGAAGGACATCCTTAATTTGTCTGAAGAGCAGCTGGTTTTCTTCTTTCTATAATTATCTCCTCCAGCAAACCCTTGTGCTCGGAATCAATGGGGTTGGAGCACACTTAGCCCAATTCAGGAGTGACTCATCAACACCTTTCACCAAATGCATCCAACTCCGAGGGCTCATTTGTTTGTTCTTGCTGATATTAAAGACTCATTTTGATTTAGACTAAGAGCCTTTTCCATCCCTTGGGAGGGAGCCGTGGCAACACGAGAGTATTCAATTAACTGTGTGCTCTAAATTACTCATGGAGAGGAGTGTGTTCACGTGGACAGGGCAGGGATTTCCAGGGTACTCTCTGGAAGGAGGTGGCATGGCTAATATAATAAATAATATAATTTTTTTTTTTCAGGAGCAGGGCTTCAATCATCTTTACCAACTCAGGGTATTCTATGTGTCTATAATATTATTATTATATATAAGAATTAACTTCAGCTTTGCATAAATCTTTCTCACCTTAGCAAAGCTGCTCAGTCATCTACTTTTTCAACCTTCTTCTTTACTGGTATTTTACAAACAAAAAAAAACCGGAGCAGCAGGTGGCATCCTGTTACAGACAGAAAGTAGAAACCAGTTATTATTAAGCTCCTGTATTAAATCTTTAGCGTCCTCTTTGTCACCTTCTCTCAGTCTTCGGCACCTGGAGAGAAGTGTTCACTTCAGCAGAAAATAATTTTCCTGTCCTGCTTTCGCTTTTTTTAAAAAGAAAATGCCCCAAATCAAGGCAATAGCTGGTGCAGAAAATAGGAAAACGGATCTCTCAGAAAAGTTAAAAAGTAATTTTGGACATTTTCTGCTGATGCTCTCGGGGTTCAGTTTTGATTGATGGATTTTTTTTTTTTAAGTCCAGGAGATGGGACTCATGGTGGATGCAGAGCTGGAATTTAAATCTGTGTTTCCCATCTGGAGGTTACTCCAGCTACCTGCAAGGGCTGAACAGCTGGAGAATCATTCATTAGAGTAACAGAATCCCAGAATGGTTGGGGTTAGAAGGCACCATCTCTTTCCACCCGCTGCCATGGGCAGGGACACCTTCCACTATGCCAGGTTGCTCCAAGCCCCATCCAACCTGGCCTTGGACACTTCCAGGGATCCAAGGGCAGCCACAGCTTCTCTGGGCACCCTGTGCCAAGGCCTCATCACCCTCACAATCAGGAATTTCTTCCTAATATCCCATCTAAATCCATCCTCTGTCAGTTTGAAGCCATTCCCCCTTGCCCTGTCACTTCACGCCCTTTTAAAAAAGCTCCTCTTTAGGTACTGGAAGCTGTAAGGAGTCATAGAGGAAACTGGAAGGAGAAAAGCCTCGGAGCTCCTGGCAGAAGAGCAGCAATCTCTGGAAGGTTGATTACAGTCCTCAGTCACCTCCACACCTCTCAAACACACAGCACACAGGCACAAGTGCTGGCAAATTCCTCGAGGAAGAGGAGCCTGGACATAATGGTAGAGGGAATAAAGCTCTAAGTCCATGAAAAGTACTTTTGAGAGGATTTTAAATTGCAACCAAAATAATAAACCCCCCTCCTTACCTCCCAGGAAAATCCAGAGTGACTGTGTTGGTCATGACTTAAAAAAGGACCTATTTCAGTTCAGCTATGACACAGATGTTCAGATAAATGATGCTCAAGATGCTCCCGACACAGGAATGGGAATTTTTAAATCAAGTAACTATAGAAAATTTTCTCTTGTAAAAATTTTCCCACCATTTCTCTGTCAATCAGAGAATCCCAGAATGGTTTGGGTTGGAAGGGACCTTCAAGACTACCTCATTCCACCCTCCTGCCATGGGCAGGGACACCTTCGACTGGACCAGGTTGCTCCAAGCCCCATACAGCCTGGCTTTGAGCAGGTGTGTATTTGTATTTTGTAGACAAAGCAAAACAATCATTAGAACATTCCCGTTGAAAAGGAAATAGATAAACAACTTGACCATTTATTTGACTGCATTGTATTTAGACAACTTGTACATTTCATAACCCCACTGGTTTTGTTCTCATCAAAAAGGATAAAGGGACAGAAGAATATAATCCACTCGAAACAGCAGTCCAGTATTTTGAGATACACTTGCTAATGTCATAGATGCCCACCTGACACCTGAACTCCAACATAAGTTGTAATGTTTATACAAGACCTGAAGTGTTTTTCAACATAGCACTGAGTTGTAGCAATGACTTGCAGTGCCCTGAAAAATAGTTTGTGATGTACTACGCAACACCAATTCGATGATGCCTGGAAGGTGATGAACCTGATGATGATAAAAAACAACATAATGAATGCAAACATCCAGACCGACATGTCAGCCAGTAGCAACATTTGGGCAAATTTAAATATAAAAGCAATCACCTCCTTAGCTAGATTTGTCAATGCAAAAAGGCGAGGGGGAGAGGACTGTGTTTAGCAACACACAGGAGAAATAACCAACGTTTCCTTGCTAGATTCCTTTTGAAAACCTATGCAAATTCAAGGCTTCCCACTTGATTTCCAAATCCCAAGCAGTATAGAGAACGAATCTGATAAGACCCAACACATGCAGCTTCAGTGTCTCCTGCAGTGAACTCTGACACAGCAGCCATGGCAGAACCTTTTGGGCCATGTGCTCTTCAAAAAACAAAAAATAGAGACCTGCTCCTATTTTTGCTCAGTATTTTCAACACAGGCATGGCGACAACCACTTTTTACAATAACCAACCAGAACTGTTATTTGAAGTTTGCTTCAGAGGGATGTTTTTGGCGGTGAGGTGGGATTTCAGCTCACTTCCAAGTTGGCTTTTGAATCTGAAGACACCCATGGCTTAAATATGAACCAATAGAAAACTTGCCTGTCTGGCTCTGCAGATTGAAACCCCAGCAGACACACAAGGCAGCCCAGTTTGCAATTTGTGATTCAAGCCCAGCAGCTGCTTGCAAGGTCTGAAACCTTCCTGATCCAGCTCCAGGGCAGTCCCTACGCCCTGGACCACAGCTGAGGGAAACCTGACTCAATGGATTGGCTACCAACATTTAAGTCTTAACACTGGCTGAAAAGCCACCCAGAAAAACTGGCAACCCCGAGGGAGCGGGATAACAGCAGGTTTTGTCATGTCACAAGGTAGCAGTGGCTACACACGGGCTTTAGGCTGAGCTCCGACATGTCCTAGGAGAAACAAACCCTATTTACACTGCTATGTCTTGGGCACGCTTTAAATATGAGTTTTCTTTACCGAGGGGAAAAAAACCCCTCAAAAGCACAGGTGGTATCTACAAGCAGAAAACTCAGCAGGGCCAATTTCCATTAAAAATCTTTATTTTCAAATACAACTCATGATTTGTACATGGTAAGAAACGTCCATCACCATGTGCGATTGGTCTGTGCAAAAGGCGGCTTTGCTCAAATCCAGTTTTCGTGCACACGGCTCTTTTCCAAATGATACTGGAGGTAGGGGTTTTGTTGGTTTTTAGCGTACAGTAATTAGCAAAAACAAACAAAAAAAACCCCCAAAACAACAACCCCACGACTCAAACCAAACCCTAAAAAGGAAAAAAAAAAAAAAAAAGAAGTGTAGTAAGGCAAATCTGGAGAATTCGCTCGATTCCATGAGAGTGGATTCACTGAGAGTTCATCCTTTTGATCCCAGTACAGACCATTCACCACAGAGCTGGACTTGATCCTGGTAGGTCCCTTCCAACTCTGAATATTCTGAGATCTCTGATTACAGAGGTGCTTCCACAAGTCAACTAATACCTTTATTTTTGTCTTTCAAAATGAAATAAGAAAAACAAACCAAAAACCAACCCAATTGATTCATAGACCTGGGCTATGGAATCACACGGAAAAAGAAAGCCATGACACTGTCATTACTGAAGAAATTGATGGGTATTGGTAAAACCTATGTAAGCCCAAATAAAGAAAGGAAAAAATAAAACAGAGAAAAACAGAGCAAGAGTGAATGCAAGAAAGAGAGACAGAATTCCTTCCCCGCTGCTTTGATTTTAGAGGGGAAAAAATTCCCCAATAATTTAGCTCATGTAAGTTGAGAAAATGAGAGCAGCTAAAAATGAATACGATACACTGTGAAATTTATTTCCAAGACCAAGAACCAAAGATTGAAGCACTGAAGTAAAGCAATCTGAATCTGAAAAAAAGAAATTGTTCCAACCATCTTAAAATAGCTGTTTCTCAAAGCTTCTAGCAATAATTTTGATTAAATAAAAATCATACCAATTTACATTAATTTTCTATATCTTCTTTTAAAAGAAGCCCCTCACTCTTTTAATGAAAAAAGTGCATCCAAACCCAGCAGAGATTCAGTGGTGCCACCAGGTTCTTTTAGCAGCTACTCAAGGTTTTCAAAATAGCTTACACTTCTTGCTATAAGAAGGGCCTTCCAAACCCTTGTTTGGGAGAAGTATCCAAATTATAAAAATCTGAAATAATTTATTACCAAATCCAGAATTTAAATAAAAGCAGATTTTTTTTTCTTGCAAAGACAATTGAAGAAAGTAAAAGAATAAAAGCATGCACTCCAAACTTAGAGGTGAAGACAAATATACTTATCTATACAGGCACTGGCAGACGCAATTTAATGGTTACTCATTGTAACACACACCCCACCCTACAATACATTTTTTCATTCACTAATCACTGAGGTACCAATATTTAAGAATGGAAAAATTCAATATTGAAAAATAAAACCTAAAATTGAAGCCTTTTTTCTTTTTCTTCTTCTTCCCCAGAAAACTATGGCAATTTTTGTATGAAATGTTAGTATACTTATAGAATTTTACAATCTACATTGGCTTTATTTTGAATTTTCGGGAACCAAAAGCAGCGTTCCCATTCAGGTTTCTCTGATAAAACGTTCACTGTGTGGATGTCCTAGAGTCAGCAGACTTGCAAATGAATGAACATATCTTGGTTATCACCTGGCACATCTGGCTGGTACCAAAAGTACTCGGAGTCTGAGACAATCGGCTTTAATTCAGAACAAATGCGCCATGCCAAAGTGCAACGAATGAGTGCGACACTCAATGGGACACTGACAGGTTTAAGAGCTGCATGGAAAGTACTAAAGTCCACCTTGCAAAGCAATTTGGGACAAATTGCATTGCATGAAAAGGACAACTCTGCGCTGCTGGGATGTCGCTTGCTCGCTGGGAGAGGGTCTCCTAACGCAGCCATAATTTCAGACGCAGTGCATCCACTCCATTTAAATAGTATCTGAACAGCCTCTTATCTCGCACAAAACCAAGGTTCTCATAAAGTTTCAAAGCAGACTTATTTGTGATTTCTGTTTCCAATACAACCTTTAAGGGAGAAAAGAAATAAAAAGAAAGAAAAAAAGTGTGTCGTGTTAGTCGGCAGTTGCAAGTACATGATTGCTGAACCAGTTCCAAAGGTTTTATTTAAAGGTACATTTGTTAGCAATGAATGGAATAATTTCTTCTTATCTTTACTTAATTAAGCAATATTTCCACATTAAGCATCCATTCCCACATTAAAAAAGAAAAAATCTAACAATTCATCCACAACTGTAATTGTAAACAACATATAAAATTTTAATTCTTGGCTGTAAACAGTATTTCAGTTCACCACCTCATAACAAGTGTAAAAAACACAGCAACAAACAAATCCCAAACAGCCTCTGTCTCCCAACATCCTCCCCCAAAACCCAAGCTACCAAACAGGTTAGGGTCCAAAACATATTTTGAATTAGTAACTGAACTTCTGCATGTAACAAGGACTTGGCACATGAGGATTTACTTAATGATTTAATATCTTTGACCCCTAATTCGTTAGTTAGATGTAGATAAAAGCTTCAGATTGACACCAGCTGTCAGACCCAACATTTGCAATCATTACTTGTGCTCAACACAAGTATCACAGAGTGGTCTGGGCTGGAAGGCACCTTCAAGACCATCCAGTTCCAACCCCCTGCCCTGGGCAGGGACACCTTCCACTACACCAGGTTGCTCCAAGCCTGATCCAACCTGGGTACCAACAAATACCGCAAACCCAAATCATAGTGAACACCAGAAGAATAAGCAGATTGATCCATCTTTTTTTCCATGTTGGTAAGATCCCAGTTGCAGAAAGACCCGTCAGAAATAACTCAGAAAAAACTCAAGTGCAAGAGAAGTCCAAATTAAGACTCAAAATTGTCTCAGAATTCTCAATCAGAGGAAAAAAAACTACACTGGCCTTAAGAAGAGATTAATTACTAAACTTCAGAATTTTTCAGAATGGTTTCTCTCTCTCTTTTCTCCACATGCACTGAACAGAGCTCTGCTATAACTGGCAAGCCCTGCACTCACTCCAGTTCTGCCTCTTTACTGGTGTCCAACTCAATTATTTCAGCATTTTGCTGTTCGGAACAGATCATGGTTGCACAAGAACACAGGCTGAACTAACAAGCTGTCTGGGCTCCATACACCCCCTGACAGTGAACATCACATATTAAACAGGAGCTAATGGTCACTGTAGAAAGACCATAGAATGAAAATACAGGACCAAAATTTAGCCTGTATTTGTAGAGCAGTTTAAGTCCATCTACTTTATGGCCTCTGTGGCCTCGCTGCCTTCAGGCACACATTCCCATTCCCCCTGGCATCTCCTGCCAGCTCTCAAGGTTCCCGAGCTACTTCCAAAGCTACCTGGCAGAAAACCTTTCTTTTTCTCTCCATGGGGTTGTTTTCTGTAGTCTGAGGAGTGGCTAAGCCAGTGTGAAAGGGGGAGGCAGCCAGTGGTTAGAGTGGCCTGAAACATGAGTCAAATATACACATTAAATGGATTTTTTTGGATTTTATTGGAGGTGACCACTCTTACCAGCAACTGCCACATTCCAATGCACAATTCCACCTGTGCTTCTCAGTGTAAGGATGTTGAAAGAACAATAAACCTGGGGGTAACAATCCAATGAACAATGTAAGACTTGGAAGTAGTTCGTTTTACAAAAAGGAACTAAGAGTCACACATTAAAATACTAATCATCAGAGTTCTTAAATTACAGCAGGGCAGTGTTGTAGCTGCACACTTAAGACAACCTAATTAAATTCTTAGTCTTGTGGCAAGAATGAGAGATTGAATTTCTGGCATCTCCCAGAACATTACTAGCAAGTCCTGTGAGCTGATGGAGTGCTCCTAACATCCTTCATCTATTAAAATGGGTAACTATTCATCTGTAACAAATTATGGAAGCACAATCATTTTGCTGGAGAGGGCTATTTTCTACACATTGTACAACTCCTTAATTCCAATTTAAACAAAACATTGAAGCTAGAGAAGGAATGTGACCTGTGTAAATCCACCATGCAGAGGATTATTTATTTGAACTCTCAGCTACAAAGGGAATTCACTCTGTCAAAGGTTCAGTAATGTGGCAGAGTTATGTAACAACTCTCTATTCAATTGTAAGCTCCCGCACCTTGCAATGCTAAAACACTTCCAGCACTGCAGGTGATTGAGCTGAAGGGAGTGGTTAAATGTTGAAATACAGGTTTGTTGGAATCCCACTACCTGAGTGAATGATCATCTTGAAAGCAAATGAAAGAGATTTGCTCTGGTATTTCTAAGAAGTCTCAGCACAATGAAAAGTAATTCCCTGATCTCAACATACTGCAGCTGAAGTCATGTTTCTGTTATCTGAAAAGGAAACACAGGCATATTTTATTCAGATTTCATTAACTTCCTTTGGTGAAGAATGCATCTCTTCCTGTGTGAGATTTTCAATCAAGCTCCAAACCTTCCAGTTACATTTATTTCTGCTCTTGTGGGTCAATTCTGTTGTACACATATGCCTGTTAAATCCTCTGATAACACAGTAACACCCCCCTGAAGGGCAGCAAACCTCTGACTGGATTTAACAGCGTTTTCTGCTCAAGTTGCAGCTTTCTGAAAGTTGTGACTTTCTCTTTCATCTTAGACTTCATAAACCTAACACTTTAGCTCAACTCTAGTTTTAACTGGGTTTAGAAGCAGGAAAAATTCTATATTAAGAATGGAGTGCAATGTTCCTTGTTGCTACATTTTCATACCTTGAATTTATTCCCGAACTGAAGCCAACTGGAGTGGTCAAGCTTTCCTGCTTCTACAGCTCAAACTCTGAAGGAACTCAAGTTTAGCAACCAAGTCACAGAATGGATACAGCCAAATCAGAGGGAGAAAGTCCTCTCAGCACTCACAGAGGAGGTTGCTATTCTTACTTTTAAGGCTGATGTATCATCGGACTCAAGTTATGAGGGCTTGTCCGGTGTCCTTAATCAATTTAACTGCCTTAACTTTTAAAGACAGACAGTATCCAAAATATAACACTTCATACTTTATATGATTTGCAGATTAAGGGAAAGCTAAAATATCAGTAATTTACTGATTTCAAATAGGATTCCATAAAAATACACATTTCATTTTTACTAGCATGGTACTGAATTACAATGACACACCTACTAGTGTGGTCAAAAAAACCCACTCTAAATCACCCTGAAGTTCCAGTGGGAAATCCCATGAGAATTTGTGGTTCCCTTTTATGTTCTACATTTCTGCTTAAAAAGGGTTTTTGAAGTCCCACTTACTGGAGTCTTATTTTGATTAGTTACCACTTGCATGGTACGTTATTTCAGTAATATGAAGTGAATGGATTGTATGAAGATTCCTCAGTCATTTGTTACAGATGGAAAACGTGCATATGAACAACTCCTCCTTTCTAACTGTAATTAAGGAATGTAACAGTTCCACAGGATGGTCTTCAGCTGTAGAGTTTTGGGAAATAGCTTGTTAGTAAAAGCAGTACAAAAAGCAGCCAGACACCCACCTTGCTGCAGTTAGCACACACTTTTCTCTTTTAAATTGGAAGAAAAAAATTTCCAAAACTTTGGAGTTAGAAGTAAAACTATTCACCTGCACCTGATTTATTTCCATAGTTCTCCTTTTCTAAGCAACCAGCCCATAGTTATCCTAAATCACTGTGATCTACTGGAAACTCAGCCCATTACAGTTCACTACCCCAAATATTCGAATTCATTAACATTAAATACTTGAGAAAGTCACAAAGGTAAAAAAAAAAATAAAAATCAGAGATCCCTAAGTTTTGTAATGTTATATGCAGACACTCCAGCTGGAAGCTGCTGTCGAGTACTTTCTTCAGGCCTGAAGGTTATTTCTGGTTCAAGCACCCACCCCCAACACCAGATCACTTCCCTGGTTTCTATTCTAATGTAGGCCAAGGCCAGCTCCATGGCCAGTTCCTCCCCTCCATACAGATTCCATTCCAGTCAATTCACCTCCTCACTTACTCACTCCACAGCTTTCCCAGAAAAACCACCACTGTGGAAGACATTGCACCCAGCAGAAGCTGCCTCTTAGGCAGGGTGCTGATCATTGTAAATTACTCATTCCATAGGCCTGGCTTAGTTAATTCCCGCTAAAACAGCTTACAGGGGAAAAAAACGTCCTCAAACACCAGAACATTGCAGCATGCTTTGAAATGCCACCTATCAGTAGTGATTTGTCAAGATTTTCATCTGTGGTGTTGTATAAATCCTTTGTTTTTCAGGACTCAATGCTGGTACCTCAAAAGTCCAATCTATGATACTTCGAAAAGCAACACACTGAGTGAGGCATTTATCAGATTATATGCCACAAGTTATTAAAATTAAGTCTATTTACTGCATCTATTCCATAATTAGATTGAAGGGAAGAGTTTCCAAGCAGTCTTTGGAAAATTTTTCACAACACCCACAGCTGCATATTCATGTTTTTAATCCTATTCCAAGCAAGTTTCAGAAAATAGCATTTTGTTTTTAATTGCACTCCATTTTATCTCAAAAAGCAGTATCTTTTCGTTTTCATCATTATTCTGATTTTATTAAAAGATGTAGAAAAATACTTTAAGAGCAGCAGGGATGATTAAACTATTTATACATCTCACACAGACAAACTGTTGTGATGCACTATTTCATGTTTGATGAGCTTTAAGCATCAATTAATCAGAAACTGATCTCCTGACAACTGTTGTGAGAGCAAGAGTCGGGTAGAGCTTTTCATGGGTGCCTAGTTAGATTTTTTTGATTCTGGCCTGACTGCAAACTCGGCACTCCACCACTGAGTACAAGTAACCAACATCCTTATTTTGCACCATTTTGGGTATGTGGAAGAAGCCTATGCTTGGTGGCAAAGAAAAAAACCCATGAAAACATTGGCTGTTTGGCTGTGGATAACCTGTATGTGGAAAAGAACAGCATAAATAAAAATAAGTGTGGGTGTGCCTCTGGTGACAGTGCAGAAAAATCAATAAAATAGTCTGCTTGTATTCCATGCTCCCTAAAGGGCTCCCAGTTCAAAATGTAGTGCCAGCACAAGACTCAGCCGGTGCAAAAGCCCCCAGAAAGTAAGGGATGAGTTTGGAATCATCATCCTACAAACAGCACTTCCAAAACCCTGGCTGCTCCCATCCAGCGCACAATTCAAGGAATCTGAATAGTAGTGCCTTCGAATAAAGAGACAGAATCTGAGAAATGCCCTCTGCCCCTGCTCCAAAGCATTTATAAAGCACCAGAGATGGAAATCTGTGAGTAAGACTTAATGAGGCCTCACTGCAGACCTGCAACCCTTATCACATTGATTTCATGTTTATGAGAATAAAAAACAGCAAGAAGGGCTCTTATATTAATATGACAATAGCAAAAGAAAAAGACACATAAGAGGTCACTGGTAGAGGTCACCTGTTAGATGGTCCAACTTAGAAATGAATTTACATGAGAAGTAGCACACAGACATTCAGAAATTATACAGTAATTACTGCAACTCAGAGCTTGAGTAGAAACATCCAGTTTTTTCAGACTCTCTAATAACAGTGGGCAATTCACTTCCCTTCTCTACATCTCACTTCTGCAGCTGCAGTGTGAACAGTGTGACCCTGATCCTTAAGTATTTTGCATTTTTTTTTAAACTTGAATTGTCTAGAAATAGGAAATCAACCCAAGACCATAGTGGAAAACAATGGGGGAAAAAAAACCAACCAAGCTCTTTCTTGATTAGTTCAGTGTAGGCAAGCAGTAAAAGAGATTACAGGACAGCATTTTAGAAACTATGATAGAAGAGAGAAGCCAAAATAAAGAACTTAAAAGAATTACAAATTGCACTCTACTGCCCAAGTACAACTTAAATTAGAAGGTGAGGTGAGGGGGAAGAAGACACCAGTAAGCAGAAGCATGAAGGGATCTCTCAATGAATGAAGCCAGAACACAGGCAGGGATACTACAAGAGGCAAAACACAACACGTGGAAAAACAAACTGAGTATGTGCCAGAAGTCCTGAGACACCAATTGTAGCTTTGCATACGAAAGCTCCCCACGGGGCAGTGGGACAACTGAGGAAGCAGTGGGACAATTCAGAGAGCAGTGGGACAATCGAGGGAGCAGTTGAAGCAAGATAAAGAGATAAGATAAAGATAAGAGAGATAAAAGGCTCATTAACTGTGACACCCTGAAATGACAGTGCTCACATATCAGTAACAACTGCATTGTGCCAAGGAGCTGGAAGTTAAAGGGACAGACAACCTGGTTAAGGAGGATGGATGGATGCAGGGAGAATTCCTCACAAGTTAAACAAGACACATAACAATTGAGTTGCTTTATATAGATAAATTTATATTTTAAAAAAGCAGGAACTGTAATCTGGTAAAAGAGTAGCAACGTTTAGGGCAGGGAAGTTTGCCAGTGATTCAGTGACTCTCCTTCCACGTCTGTGTCGCCATGCTAAGCCATTGCAGCTCTGCTCTGGGCAGTGTCAGAACAGCCCGATGAGTGGCTGCGATAAATCCACGTTCTGCAGCAGCACAGCACACACTGTTCTCGTGACTGTGTGTACTCTGAAGGTATGGCAGGGCTACACGGAACATAATATGCTCATCCCACTGCTCAGCTGCACCTCAAACTGGGGCCCTTGCAGGAAAATGGGCCTGAGTGAAGGCTGAGGCCTTTACCTCACAAGGTAAAACAGCTGAATTTCAGCACTTAGGGCAAACTTAGAAAATCCATCTTCTATGCGTGCCATATTTTTTTGAGGTTGTTTTCCCCTTTATTATAAAAGAGCTTCTTACCAACTTATTTCCCACCTACAAAAAGTCCTGTAGAAGAAAAACCTGTGAAATGAATCCACATACAAGAGAGTGCAAACCATTTACATTATGACGGTTTTGATTATAAAATCTTACCTCATCACAATCTCCTTCAACCATAGCATAAATAGCTTTCTTAACCAAGTTTGTACCTGAAACATAGATTTCAGTGTCAGTNAGAAAAAAAGAAAAAAAGCCAGAAAAAGCCAGTTTATATATGACTAATGTGTGCTACCTACATGACATGAGACCTGGGGAAAGCAGGGAGGAAAGAAAAACAAGGAGTTGAAGTCAAGCTGCAGTCTCAAGTATGAACACTAAAATAATCTGTGAAGTTATCCAGAGATTCAACTCAAGTGCAAGATTCTTGTAACACAAGGATATTAGAAACAGGCTGCTATGCTTAACATAGTGTTATATATAGCCTTCCAAGATGTGATTCATTCCTTTTTGTTGCATTTAAAGTCAAAATCTGCTGGCACGTACTTGAAGGACATTCATCTTCCAAGAGAATTTCCTCTTACTAAAACAAATACTTCTATTAGTAACAGAACTTACAAAACCACTGTTCTTATGGCTCACTCCCATTTGGGTTTGCTAGTATCTAATAATATCCTTGAAACCCATCCCTTTCCCTCAGTCAAGCATTAGCTTAATTTTTTAATCATTAGTTTTCATCTATTTCACAACAGATCTACAAATGTAATATCCCTACCTGTCTGTAGAATTGGGGTGAAATTGAAAGTTGATTTCAAAGTTATTAGTGGAAAAAACTGCTGTTCAGTGAAATTGCATAAATCTCACTCCCATAAGAAGGCTATGGAAAAGGAAAAAAAACCCCAAGGAATCTACAGAATGTTTTAAAATATTCTCAAAACTTTAATCAATTAAGATTTTTCACTGAATGTTATGATAAAACTGTTCTACATTTAAAGCAGATCTTCAAATTAACAGCACACTTTGAGAAACAGCAAGGTGGCAAACATAGGAAAAAGTCAACATAAATAACGCTAAAGTAAGCAAGGTTTTAAAGATAAATTCTATGTATGTAATTCTAATTCAACAAACTGACTAAAGCGAGGGAAAAGTATTGCAGAGATCTTCATAATAACAGCATTAGTTCTTATTTACTTATGAATCCAAGCACCTGCAATTAAATTATGGCAGATTCCTTCATGACTCAGCTAAAAGGAAAGGAGAGACAGTGATTTCTCAGTATCCTCTTCTCTCTGCTCCACTACAGAAACCAACAATGGCTTTTGAATTGCACTGGGGAAAGAAAAAATCTGCACATGCTTGAACAGTCGTGGTAATGTGTTTTTTTGGAGGGTTTTTTTTGGAAGAGAGCTAACACAATGATATATTCTGCAATGGATCACTGTATTTTTCAATTGCAAGTAATTTTTTGTCTTCAATCACAGAAGTATGAGCTGTTCAGTGTGGATGAATGGTGAAGCACACTTCTAAGCTTTGGAGCCGACATCTACGTTTAGTTAAAAATACCATACAAAATATAATTTCACAATAACCAGCACAAAAAATTTAAGTTCCATAAGAACAGATATTTAATTAAGCCAACTTGGCTAACTGGTGTTAGAATGAAAATCCTTTCACCAGGGCAAAACTGATTAACTGATTAAGGAAAGGCAAACTCCCTGCCAAGAGTGGTTTCTTTACCATGTAACTTCCCAACAAAACAGATCTCCATTTCAATCATTCAAATAACAATACACAGGTATTTTTCTTCCCTGATTAATACAATAATGAGCTCCATACATTCTCCCTGACGGGTGATATATACATAATTTATAGGGGGAAGTCAGGAAGTAAGTTCAGTGTAAAAAAGGAGCCTGAACACATGGCAATACAGTGATGAGAGCACACACAAAACCACACTGCTGTTATTTGGCAGTGGTATAGGCAGAGGTAAGGGGCTGCTGCCTGCCTTTCTTTTTAGCCTTATCAGATCCCAGGTGTGAACCTCACAGGGCATTTCAGGTTCTTTTAACAAAATCAGAGAAGCCACTGGGGAGCTTGTGTGGTTGAGTAAGGCAGGGATGACACACAAAGCACCACATCCTGAAGTTCAGTTCAGCTTAAATCTTTATGACAGCTACAGTTATCCCAGCTAGAGGATTTAAGGAAGAAAGAACAAAAAAGGCTATTCTTACCAATTCCTTTTCTTCTGTATTTGGAATCCACTGCTAACATGGCTATATAACCTCTGCGGAACATCTTTTTGTGCATATCCAGCTTGCAGACGATGGCACCTACACACTCCTCACCTACCATGGCCTTAAAGACAAACATACACGTATGGAATTCTCAGTTTGGCATCCACAGTGCTACCAAAAGCAGTAAACCAGTTCATTTTTTAAGTGAGACACACAAAATTTGTTTGTACAAAGCTATGAAAAGGTAACAATGTAAATTTTAAAAGCGTCTCCAAAAGTATTACTATGATTAAAAGACTTATTGCTTTATTACATCCCAATAAAGTTCCAAGTCAATTAACAACCAATGAATTATTCCTGGAGAATATAATTTCACAAAGTCTACAGGCAAGACCACACGTGATTAAAGGGAAATACATAAAAGAAAGTAAAATACCAGGTTAAGGCATAAATTACCCTTTCATATGGGCTTCTGCAGAGGAAAAAAGTCCATTCCTGTTTTATAGTGATCTGAATTTTCCTGTACAAGGGCTGTGGTAGATAACATGCTTAAGTTTTGTCTGTTTTTAATGTCAAGGCCACAAAGGATCAGAGAAAAGTGTTGCTGCATTTAATCTTTAGACACTGTCGTTTTCAGCCATATGACACCCGGAGAACAAACAAAAAAGCACAGTTAATTTCACACATTTTAACTATTGGGAGATTTCGTTTGTTAAGAGCTATGCACTGGCAGTTAATCCCAGTGGCATTGCCACAGTAACCGTGGTCAAGGAGACATAGGCATTCTGAAATATTAACAAGAAAAACCCCAAAAAGAAAAGGACCCAACTCCTCCCCAAACACTCATCAAACCACGTGCACACCCACTGTGTTCACCAAATTTTTACCATGAAATATATCAGAGAAAGGAAAACTCACGTTAACTGAGGGATTAGGCAGCATAAGGGATTCATGACATTATAACCTGCAGCAATAAAACTGAGTAATGCTGCAGAGTGGGACAGCATCCAAGGGGAAAACAAATTCCTGTGCACTCAGGAAAGATGGGCAGAGATAAAAAGAAACTCGTAATTTTACGTAGGGGCCTGTGAGTGGATCCACAGCCTTTGACAGACCTGAAGGGGGACCAGCCTTGGGCTCAAGTGCAGCAGCTAAGCCAGGACTACAGCACATGACTGGCACCAGCATGTGCTGGCACAAGAGCTGCTGGATAATCCAAATTTATGACTCTAAGACATGTCAAATGAAGACGACTTGCTAGAGCCAGTACTGCCAGGCCTCAGAGCAGCCCACCTGTGAACCCAGAGCTCACTTCTCCAGAGTCTGTGGTATAAACTCAACCACCTGAAATTTTGTGCACAGCTTGTAAGCTGAAACTCCATGGACAGAAGATTCCTTCTTATAGGTCATACTGCAGGCACAGTCTCCTCACCCTAAAAAGAATAAAGTCTTTGAGCATCTCCACCTGGGTGGTGGGTTATTAACCAAGTCAGCTGTCAAAGAGCTGCAACAAAGGTGAAATGAAGCAGCCAAAAAAAGTATCAGCTGCAGTTCCAAAGCCTTGTGATACAGCATGATCCTAACTCCATTTTTAATATAGCTGAAGCAAATATAACTATTGCTAAGTTTTTATTTGGCAGGAAAACATTTCAGCAGTATCCAAGAACAACCCTGAACAATCTAACGAGTGGTTTTTAAAACAACAAACAAAAACTGTAGCATGATCTAACTGGACTGAAACACAGAGCCTCTAAGCAGTCCTTCATTTGTTCCAAAACACAGTTTATTCCACAGAAAATAGGAGCTGTGCCTATACTCCTATGGTGTACGCGAAGTTTCAGCTCAAGGCAAGTTCTGTATCTCTGCTCAGACCTGAGAAAAGCGGGGAGTTAAATAAAGAGTATCATCAGACAGACTGCTCAGAACATTGCTATAATTATGCAGAGTACCTAGATGTAATCTTATACCTCACTAAAAAAAAAAAAAAGCACACCACAAACTAGCATGTTATAGTTGTGCTTTGCCCTGGAATTAACACGTGCAAATTGTTGATCCTAACAGTTATGTGGAGAATTTTTACGATGTATATATATATTTTTACACACTTCAGGAGTAATGACAATCTAGACACTACATATCTGAGCTCTTTCTTGTTCAGGGCAATTTTCAGAAAAGTTATATTCATGAATCATATATTTAAAATGCTAAATGAACAGCAAAGAATTTTGTTTCAGCGATCAAAAAAGCAAATACCCACTGGTTTTACCACTGCTGACAGAGAGCTGAATAAAGAATTACTCTGTTACCAGTTCTTCAAAGACTTAAATCTATTTCTCTGTCTTTAGGCAGGTAAGTCTGGCAGTGAATCCACAGCTGTTCCACTCACAGAGGGAGTGCTGCATTTCCACCTCAATTATAGGGGGTTTTGTTGCCTTTCCTCTCCTTTCTCCTTCTTTTCAACTTTATCTAAAGCTGGAAATGAACCTAAACCGTGATGAGAAACTTTGCAATTTAATTTCCTGGAGAGGGTTAAGCTGTGCAAATTAAAAAAAAAACCCAGACTGAAATAGGGAGAGTTGTGAGGAGGGAGGAAAAGTAGCTCCCACACAACGTCATTTAGGAAAAAATAATCTTGGGCCAAATTTTCTTTTCAGGTATACGAGAGTACTTCTAAACATGCAATTTTCTACAGAGAGAATTCAGCCTAAATCACTATTATATTATAAACCCCACAGAGTACTATAAGATTTACTCCAAGACCAGGTTATTAGTAGCAGGATTAACATACATGAATCCAAATCCAATATTTGCATCAACTTTGTTCCTATGAATAAGTTTAAATGTTTAAAACAAAACAGATCTTAATATACTGGAAGAGCTAGTAGTGAAATGTCTGTAAATCAGCAAGAACATTACTTTTCCCAGAATTAATCAATCTGTATTAATTTCATTATCAAAGATGGCATTATGTCTGTCAGCCACAGTCTGAGTATGCATTTAATATCCAGATCCTGTGAATTTTGTTTAAAGGAGATTAAAACAACCAACCAGCCCCAAAAGGGAAATATTTTGCAATCCAAACTCAGCAGAACCTGCACTGCTGCACTGCTTTTTCCTTTCACACCTGCACCCAAGTCCAAAGTATCCCAGCCACAGCTCTGTATGGCTCACATTCAGGGATCATGTTACCGAATGCCATTAGAGGATACATTTAGGCTAATGGTTTTAACCTCACGTCTGGCACTTAAGCCACAGCTCTTCCCGATACCCGGCAAATCACCACATCCCTGTTCCACTCTACGAACCGGGCATCAGCAATTCCCTCCTGTGCAAGGAACGCTCTCTGCCACTGCTGGAATAACTGCCCTGGCTCTTGTCACCTGCTCAGGTGCTGCAGGGACTTCAGTTTTCACAGAGCCACCGACAGTGAGAGACTCTGAAATTGTGATCAGTCCTAAAAACAAACTGGAATGCAGAGTTTGCAAATTTTTCTACAAAACTTCTTCTTCCTACGTCTGCCATGAGGCCAGGAAGACTTCTCAGACAAACTCCTAACTTTTCTGGTTCTTCCTTTAAGCCCCAAGTCTTCCACAACTGAAGAAAGGGATGATGTCTTACAAGTCTTAATTTCGAAACAAGACTCTTGAATAAAATCCAACTTAAAAAAAAAAAAAAAGCAAAGCATTAGTATAAAACAAGACTTAACTGCAGTCATTTAGGATTTACAACACATTTAAAACCACTTACATGGAATTAATAGGTTATTTTTAAACTTGTGAAAGTTTAAATTATAAATGCTGCTATAGCTAGTGGCAAAGTTAAGAACCCAATAAAAGCACAGAATTTCCAGATTTTTCTTAAAAGGCAGCTGAGTGGTACAGTGAATTACAGGAGAGGTTACAACACTCAGCCAGAACTCTGCTTTTATTACGTTCTGTCTTATCCAAACTCTGGCACAGAGCAAGGTTTCCTAAGCTCACCTCTCCCACGCTAAAGGATTTTGAAAACAAGGTTCTGAAATATTTAATTTATCAGTCTGAAATGCAAGTTTCAGAACTTTAGCACTGCTAAAGCTAAAACTAGAAGCTACAAAACCACTTTAAAAGAAAGCTACAACTTCGAAAAAGCATTTACAATCCATCTGGGGACAAAGATGTAGCAGTGCTTAAAAATACTTCACATGAAACACAAGATACCCCTTGCCCCTGTCATTTTTTTGGCAGAGGAGTGGTTATCATTTGAGGAGAAACTGAGCTGACAGAGCTTCTGAGAATAAGTAAACCCCAGACATTTACTGGGCACCCACACCTAATACACAGTGCAGATCTCTTCTAAAGACAGGGAAAACATGAGTTTAAGCAGAGAGTTGGAATTTCATAGAATCCCAGAATGGTTTGGGTTGGAAGAGACCTTAAAGATCATCCAGTTCCAACCCCCTGCCACGGGACACCTTCCACTGGAAGTTTATGGAGGAGAAAGTTATTACCTTGCCACAGCCCAGATACTGCTGCAGTGTAACACCTCAGCACTGAGCAGTATTCCCAATTTGCTACCCCTAAAGTAAGGAAAAAAGTTATGTGGATAAATTTGACAACTGAATTAACAGGGTTTTAAGACTTCCAGTATCTCCAGGTCCTTTTGAAGTGGAATATTAACTTCTTGAGTGTACAGTCAGGAATGGTTTGAGCCTGAAAAACACTAGTGACCAGTTAGGGTTGGTCCTCTGCCTTGCCTCCAGCTCTGCACTCCCACCTCTTCTCTCACTGGTGCCTGTGACATCCTACAGGAATTTATTTGGAGCTCTAAACCAACAGAGCATCACCCTGAAACATCTAGAAGCACACACATTTACAAGTATATGCTGGTAGGAGGGGTATCTTGGCTCCCCAAATCAGAGAAACACAGGGCTGGCACAAGGCAGGAAGAGGGAGTTGAAGAGAAAGGAAAAACAAGCAGCACCCTGGGCTGCACCCGCTGCTACCCCTTAGAACAACTGGGTAACTTGTGAAGGCCAAGCCAAAATTCAGCAGGTTTCAAACCCATACAATAAAGTTAATAATGTCCCCAGAAATTAGCTTTGCATTGTCAGAATACAAAAAAATTATGTTTTACATGGTTCACTGAATAAAACATCAGAAAAAGGCAAATGCTGATTATTTAGGGAAATTACACATCCCATCTCATATTTCAGTGGTGTCAGTTCTTTCCCCTCACAGGGAGAGAAAAGGAAAGGTGCCCATGACAGCACAGGGAGAACAGGTGAATGTGCTCTGGAAAATTTTTTAAATGGTGGTGGTGAAATCCAGTAAAGAAATTGACTGAACCCTTACAGATCTTTTTCCAAATACAATCAAATCACAGGCTAACCCCTCTTACGGAGACAAACAAAACACAACCAAAACCAGATACCAGAAGGGTGTGGGGCCACAAGGCTTTAAAGACAAATGACTATGTGAGATCAGGCAGCAAGCTTCATGTTCACCATCCTGACACTTCTTGCGAATTGAAATATGCAGTCCCTGACTGAAGATAAATATTTTAAAGCGATTCATTAGAGAGAAGTAGTTCAGGAATCCATTAACTGCAGGAACAAATTGTACTTTATAGAACTTTATCTTCAAGGCAAGCTCCAAGAAACAAACCTTAAAAATATTAAAACCAGTCACAAAAAGCCCAACCTTCCCCACTCCATGAATTTGACTTAGCATGCTGCAAGACGTTCAAATTATTAAGCAGGTAAGAATTTGCTGTCTTTAGACAATCACAGCCATATATTATTCTCTACAGTTTTATGTTTTACTTTACATTGTTCCACCTTTCCAAAAAAAAAAAAGAAAAAGGCAAATACATTGAGTTCAAGAAAAGTTTTGTTGATTCTTCAAGGCTATCAAAAAATGAAGCTGTCACTACAAAATAAGCTTTCTCTTCCTTGAGTGATATCTTACTCTTTGAATGCACTTATTAGAAATAATCTGTTTTAGTACTCTGTCAAACAACTTGTCACTGCTCTTCTCACAACAAAATTATCCAGTTATTCCTTGACAAAAAAAACCCCATAACCATCAAAAGTCTAAACAAATGCACTGTGATCTAAGAGTATCCAACATTGCCTTGGCATTACCAGGGATACACCTGATGCTGAAAGTATGGACTTACGTAATTCTTGAGCACTTTATTCTCAGTATGAGGTAAATCAGTCACAGGCAAAGCTCAGTGTTTGAAGAACATCACTGTGCTCTGATCAGCATCCTTGTAACGGCAAACATGACTTTGCATCCAACAATGCTCTCCAATATTTTCATATTTTGTTTTGCTCCAGAGGGTCAACTTTTTGCTTTGCTCAACTTCCTGTAATCCTACTGTATTCCCTCTGCAGGGTTTTAAGAGGCATGGTTCTGAAAATCCGCCTATAAACCACATCAATCCTGCTGTAAGTTATACCAGATCCTAAAACAGGAACATTCAGGAAGTTTAAGGCCGGATGGACTCCATTAGCCTCACCTCTTGTACTCCTATCAAAATTTCAGAGAGACCCCTGAACTGAAGGGTGTCTTGGCTCTGGCTAAATCAGACCTTTCAGAGAGGTGTCCAGCCTTAATTAAAACATCAAGAGAGAAGAATTCGTCATTTTCTTTAGCAAGGAAGTGCCACACACTCCCCTAAATGTTCTGTTTTGCAGCTGTAAGTGTTCCTACGAGTAAATCAAACATAGCTAAGCCCTTGCTATGCACATACACTCCTCAGGCCAACTTCTCCTCAGTTTCATTTACCTGTGGATGAATTATCATCCTAAAAGGATGCAACTGAAACACAGTAAGTGCTAAACATTTAGGAAGGCAGGGGGGCAGCTAAACCAGCCTTTCAACAGTGCAGTAGGAAAAATACAAAACTAAATACGTTGTTAGTGCAGGGAGCCAATGTGAGCAGCACGAGAATTCCTGCATGCTGCGAGCACTTTCACACCTGTAAAAGCAACACAGTTGGACTTGTCTTTGTCAAAGTAAACTCACAGATCAAAAAGTCTACTAAACCTTTCACAGTACCTCTCCACCTATCACTTAGCATTTCTGTGTCAGCCCTGCTTTAGTCAGTTTTAAAACCATTGTGCAAGAATTACCGAGCAGTTACAAGGCATTAGTGGACTAAGTACTTTCTTTTTCAAATCCAAGCCCAGGAACTGAGATAGAATCATAAAATGAGCTACCAAAGGTCACAAAAGTCAATGTCAAAACCAAGATTAGAAGCCCTGAATTCCTGGATCCTAGCCCTATGCTCAAACCCTTTCCCCACCACTTAAAACATGTGTTAACAAATGTAAGAATTTCGGGCACATAGTTTACTTATACATACACAGGTCACAAGGGGACAGGTATTTCCAAAAAAGCTTGGCCTCATCCACAAAAAGATTATTAAAAGTATTTCCACAAACGTCAACCCTTCCATCCTCTTCTCCCCAGCCCCAGACCACTCCCAACTCCTGCCCTCCCTGCTCCCTCCAGCACTTACCAAAAAGCAAAGTTGTGGCCAGTTGTGGATAAAATACCTATATGTGTAAATGGAGTAGGGTTCAGACAGATCTTTGGTGATCAGTCTCATGATATCGGGCATCTGCAACTCTGACTCATACTGGACGTATCGTATCGTTAGGTCCTCCTCGGGCTGACAGTCCGTTCCCGAGCCTTTCAAACTGCAGGCTGCTGCTAAGGACCCGGAGAGTAGCTGCAAGGACTCCTCCTCCTCCTCCCCTCCTTCATCCCCCTCCTCCTGCTCTTCCTCCTCCAAGCCAGTCTCTCCTGCCAGCCCATTGCGGGCCGCAGTCTTAGCAGCAGCAGTCGTGGTTGTGGCAGCAGGCTGGCTCCTGTCCCCTTCAGCTGGGGGAGAAGGAGGAGGACAGGGTGCAGTCCTTCCCTGGGGAGGGAGGTGGTTGGCGTGGGGGGACGAGTAGGGCGCTGCGGTGGGGGGCGAGGACTGCTGCTGTCCGGAGCCCATTGTTTTGCTGGCTCGCTTGTTCTCCAGCCCCTCTGGGGCCGCCCCTGCTTCCGAGCCGAGGATCTTGCCCTTGAGGGAGGCCCGCAGGTGCCGCAGCTCGGGGCTGATGAGGCCGTTGAGCTGGTGGTTGTGGTGCGGGGGGTGGTGGTGCCGGCGGTGGCGGTGCTGCTGCGGGCCCCCCTTGCCGCCGTCGCTGCCTCCTCCTCCTCGCTGCTGCTGCTCCCGTCCGCTCGCGGGTCCCTCCTCTTCCTCCTCCTCTTCGGCCTCCTCGTCCTGGGCGCCGGTGCAGGCGGCGGCAGCGGCATAGGAGGTAGCAGAGGAGGAGGAAGAGGAGGAAGCGGCCCCCCCGCCTCCTCCGGGGAAGGGGGAGAGCGTGTCCCCCTGCGGGGACAGGACGCTGCTAGGCCCCGGCGGTACCTCAGCCATATCCTACGGGAGAGACCGACACAAACTCACCGGGGAGGAGGAGGAGGGCACCAAACCGAACGGGGGCGATGGGAAGGCGGAGGGGAGGCGCGGCGGCCTCACGGGCCGCGCTCGGCGGGGAGCGGGGGGGG
>VZRO01004956.1:0-41698 GCA_013397915.1 Daphoenositta chrysoptera | reverse complement strand
GGCCAGCGCCCTCAGACGGGTCCGCGTGAAGAGAGTTTGGCCCTCGGACAGGGACGGGGACAGGGACACGGGAGAGGAACACATGAGAGGGACAGGGTCACGGAATCAGTCACAGAATCACAGAACCAGTTGGGTTGGAAATGACCTCTGAGATCATCGAGTCCAACCCATGACTGAACATATCCAGTCTTTCACAGACTCAGAATATCCTGAGTTGGAAGGGACCCACAGGGATCATGGAGTCCAACTCCTGGTCCTGCACAGGACACCCCAACAGTCCCGCCCTGTGCATCCCTGAGAGCGTTGTCCAAGCTCTCTGAATTCTTTCAAGCCTGGGGCCGTGCCCATTCCCCAGGGAGCCTGTTCAGTGCCCAGCACACTCTGGGGGAAGAACCTGTTCCTGATGTCCAACCTAAACCTCCTCTGGCACAGCTTCATGCTGTTCCTTTGGGTCCTGTCACTGAGAGTGAGCCCTGCCCCTGCACTGCCTCTTGTGAGGAAGCTTTGGCTGCTCTGAGGTCTGACCTCTCCTCCGGGCTGAAAAGACCAAGAGTCCTCAGCTGCTCCTCATGAGGCCCCCTCAGACCCTTCCCCATCCCTGTGGCCTCCTCTGGATGCTCTGGAATAGCGTAGTGTCTTTTTCCTTCAACACCTCCAGGGATGGTGACTCCACCATCCCCCTGGGCATCCCATTCCAATGTCTGTGAAGTAATTCTTCTACATATCCAACCTAACCTCCCCTGGCACATCTTAGGAGTATGTCTTCTTGTGCTGTCACTTGTTACTTGGGAGCAGAGCCCGACCCTCCCCAGCTGCCCCCTCCTGTCAGGGAGTTGTGCAGAGCCAGAAGATCCCCCCAGAGCCTCCTTTTCTCCAGGCTGAGCTCCCTCAGCTGCTCCTCATTAAACTTGTGCTCCAGACCCTTTCCCAGCTCCCTTTCCTTCCCTGGACACACTCCAGTCCCTCAGTTGAGTCCTTCCTGAATTGAGGGACCCAGACCTGGACCCAGGGCTGGCAGTGTGGCCTCAGCAGTGCCCAGCACAGGGGCAGTGCCCAACACACGGGACAGTCACTGTCTGCTCTGGGTTTTGTTTGATCAGCGCAAGCCAGAGCCTGACCGGGCACAGGCGCTGTCCACAAGGATGTTTCCAGCTGTGTGTAGTCTGGGGACAGGCGGCAGAGGTGTTTCGGTGACACTCTGTTGCAGATCAGAGCGCAGGAGTTGTTGCTTTTCCTTCCAAAAGCTGCTCGAGGGACGTCATTCCTGCCTGGATAAGTCCTGAGCTGCGCTGTGGGACTGATAACAGTGGAAGTTCAGCAAGGCTGAAAGAAGCCTCAAGCCTTCTCTGCTGCTCTTCTGCCTCAAATTATCTCTATAAAGAATGCTACTAGATACCACAGCAACAAACAAGTCCTTTAGATGTGAATATTATATTAATGTGCACAAAAGGCCCCTCAAAATGCAGAGAAATAGTGGGCTTTCTTCCTTTTCTCACATGAAGCCTTGCAGGGCCCTTATAAGACTTGCTCATTTTCGTTTGCCACAGTTATTTTTCAAGGAAGTGACAGGTCTGGGCTTAAACGTAAAATCCAGGAACTGCTCTACGTGTCCTAACAGGATTCTTTAATTAGGAAGAATAAATAGTGTGGGGTTACATGTTCCTGTTTATGAACTGCAGAGTGCTGAAATAAGAGTAAGAGACATGTTGGAAATTGAGGGAATTATAAGGCTTTTATTCAAAGTAATTAATGATGGAAATACTGAAATTCTGAGAAAGAAATGGGTATGTGAATCCTTTTAGATCTATTTATTCTTTTCCAAGTCTCCTTTGACCTGTCCCTGGGAGTGTCCGATGATGGGTTGGATGGGGTTTGGAGCAACCTGCTCTGGTGGAAGTTATCCCTATCAATGGCAGGGGGATTGGAACAAAATGATTTTTAAGGTCCTTTCCTACCCAAACCGTTCTGTGATTATTCTATGATTCAGAAAGCTTAATGCATGTTATCTCTATCCATGTTGGCTTTGTGTCCTGCAGTTGCTCTGTTTTTAAACACTTCTGTCTACTCCACAGAGGTGTTCACATACAAACCTGTGTTCAAAGGTTTCATTTTTATTTTTGTGTGTGTGTTATCAGGCACCAAAGGACACTTGTGGGCCCGATGGAATTGCTCTGGCACAAGTTCACTGGCCTGGGGTAGTTTAAACAGAAAGAGTAAACAAATGTCAGTGCAGGGCTGCCCCAAATTCTGCTCTCACTTGCCATGTTGCAGCACTGGCATTGAGAGTGTCAGAGCCATGCGTTAGGGTGATGTCTGTGTGAAGAAGACAATTCAGGCCAGGAAACATTGTGAGAGAGGGTGAAGATGATCTAAATTATCGTGAAAGCCTGGTCTAGTGGAAAGTGTTCCTGTCCATGGCAGGGGGTTGGAATGAGAAGATCTTTAGGGCCCCTTCCAACCCAAACCATTCCACAGTTCTGTGATTCTATGGCTACTGCTGAGACGTTTTAAGTTCCTGCTATGCTTAAGGTTGTCTTATTTCTTGTCTCTATTATGACAACAGCTGCTTTTTAAATGCATGTTCTCAACTAGAAGCCACACTTTTTTGGGTTTTTTATCCCTTATTTTTAGGTACATTTTTTTCCTTAGTTTTCCCCTCACTGCTTTTTGAACATCCCTCAGCCCTGAGCACACTCATGGCATCACAAACCACATGTTCTGAAGCAAGGATGGGTCTCGAACACAGGCTTTGTTGTTTGTCATTCTTTGTTCATTAACTCTGTGACCTTGGAGGTATCCATGGTTAATTTGTTAAGAAAACAACAACTTAGCAAACTTTGGAAACTTAGTTCCATTATCTGTTAAAAGAAAGGAAGTAGCTGATGGCATTCCTCTTCTCTTCAGTGTTTAAGGCAAGTACCTACACTTTGATTTAGTTTCACAGTTGCTCTCATGGTATTAGAGTGAAAAATGGACATCTAAACATGCCTTTGTTCCCTGTGGTAACAAAGTGACATCTCAGCTGCACCAGAAAATAAGGATGCTGGGGACAAAATATTGAGCTGTACCTTATCTGGGCAATAAAATGTAGAAGCAGGTTAGTGCTTAACAAAGAAATTGTTGGGTTTTTTTCTCAGAGAAGGGGAAGTAGTTTGACATGAGTGTGTGACACGGAAATAGAACTGAAAAGTTCTCTGTTGTTCTTCACTTATTAACAATGATTCTTTAAAATTACTCCTAACAGTGACTCTGTTACTTCAGCTCTGAGCACACCAGCAAAACAGTAATTAACTCTCTTTTTCTTTTCCACCTGTCCAAGTCAAAAATAAATGAGATATTTTTGAATCTGCTTTTTCATGTGGGCAAGTAGAAGTTTTTCATGGGTCTTGTCAGTGCCTTGGCCTGCAGGGTGTCCCCCTTCCTGGGGGTTTGGCCATGGTCAGCTTTGAGATAGGTGCAGCACAACCATTCCTGCTTCACCCTGTGCTTCCCCATGGACTTGTTGGGCCATCTGGGCTCTCAGCTGAGCCTGGTCACTGTCACTAAAGTGTCTCTGCTTTGCTCGGGTGTGTTGGGCTGTGCCTGTGACAGCCAGGCCACCCTGGTGTCCTCACCTCTTCCACCCATCCCACCTCGCTGCCATGCTCAGTCCCCAGCTTCCCTTCTCTGCTGGACCAGTGTCCAACTCTGCCATTTTCTGAGACCAAGCCCACACCTCGCCGTGGTGAGCAGGAATCCTGCACTGATTCCCTTTTTTTTTTTTTTGTGATGCTTTCAAAATTTAGAGACAGGCACTGTGTGGGCAAAGATGCTGTCATTCCACTGAAGCAGCCTGGCTTTGGTCCTCTGTAGCTCCAATAAATACAAGAGAATAGCAAAGATGTACTTGCAGGTCTGAAATTTTTGCACTGAACTCTGCATTTAGGGAGGAAATGCAACATATGCTGGCAGAGGTGGGAATACCAGGTCTGTCCAAGTTCCTGAAGCAGCAAATAGAGAATTATATAAAAAGTAATGTAAAGTTATAGGCACAGGGAAAGAGGAAATCAGTAAAACCAAAATTTATGTGTATGCATCCAGTAGTGTTGTTCAGTTCCCACCGAGGAGAGTGGCTTCTTAAGGGCAGGGATCGTGCTCAGAGCGGGAATCTTCCATGTAAAAGAGGTTAATGGGGAACGGCTGCAGTTTGGAAAGTGTTGTAACGAAAGAAATCACAAGAGGGGAGTGTTGCACAGTGCTCCGGCGTCTGCAATTCCCACAGCAGTGACCCCGTGCCATAATCCAAGTTTATTTTACCAGAGGAAGATACAAAAGTCACTGCCTGCATCTCTTTTGACAGCAGTAACATTTTTCTCCATGTGAGACAAGGATTTGTCGTGTTAAGATCAATAAGCAGGAGAATTGCCATCTCCACCTCTGTAGCTGTGTTGAAACCAAGTGTGAAATGACAGTGACAGAGGTTTGACAGGTTAAAAAAAGAGAATACAAAACAGAGATCTGTGAAGGATGAGTCAATCATGACAATATTTATTTCATTTCTTGGTCTTACCTATTTTTTCGTACCATAGGTGAAATCATGTGAGTCTTTGATCACTGACTGGGAGCTGGCTTCTCTTTCCCATGACTACTGTCGGTGGCAGGAAGAAATCATGACTCAGCAGGAGGAAAAGGTGTGTCCATAACCTCATTCTCCTTCTAATAAGGTGCTCTTAAGCTTTTCAGGAAGAGTTTCCTTCTGTCTGCTACCCTGCCAAGACTCCTTTTACTTCTCCCTGTCTCCTGAGAACACAGTGCCCTTCGGTAGTATTGGAAAAAACAATGCAAAGAGCAGAGAAAATCTCTTTCTGTTGAACCCAGGCTTGATTTGTGCTTAGAAGCCCAGTGAAAATGCACTTAAGAGTTGAGATGCTGCTTCAGAGATAATTTCATGGAAGAGGATTGACTCCACTGTGCCTGGCATCTGGCCTGGGAAGCTAATGGGGAATGATTAATTTAAAATGATGCACTGCTCTGTGAATAGCTGGAGACAGCTCTTCTCTTCCCAAACCTTTGTTGACAACAGGGAAGGACAGAAGAGTTTGGGGAAATGTGCAAGTATGACATCCAGGAAAGCTCAATGCATGGCTGCAAAGCTGATGTTGGCAGCTGATCTCAGCTGGTGTGCATGGACCCAGATCCACTGGGAGCAGGCCCTTGCACAGCAGAGAGGCTGCTCTGAGAATCAGGCATGTCTGGCTTTCTCATCCATCATTGTTCCCTGCTCCCAGTGTTGCACAAGGAGGGATTTGCACTTGGGCAAGTCAATATGTTGATCTCCTTGCATGAACTGCTCACCCACACACTCTGACCCATCCCACTTCATTGTGTGAAAGGAGCACACTGGCAGGGAATTCAGGCCCTCTTTCTTGCAGTAACGCCCATCAACCGTGTCAGGCTCAGTTTGACCACTTTGGCTGGGTTGGGTTTATAGCTGTCAAGGAGAACAGTCACAGCATATTAAAAAATCATGTGATGCTACAAACGAGCTTGCTGAAAGCTGTACAATAGAGACAGACCAAAACTGTAGTGTTATGAAAAAAACCCAAACCAAACCAAACCCAAAACCCAGTAATAATCTGCCTAAAATCCTTTAAAATATCATGTAGCAATTTAGGTCATTAAAACATGATCATCTTTCTAGAATGTCTTCTGCTAGTTGCTGATTTGCTGATGGATTCCTTAAGGTATGAAATATTTGATGAGTAAGTACCTTAAAAAACTGAAGGTGAGGATGGAAACTTAGTAAAAAAGGCGAGGATTGAAAGGAGTTAGGGAATTACAGACACGTCAGCTTACCTTCAAATTCCTGAGAAATCGTGGAACAAATAATCAAACAATTTGTAAGCATGTAAGAGAAGACAAGGAGATTAGAGACAGTCAACACGGATTTGTCAAGAACACATCATGTCAAATCAGCCTCATTTCCTTCCATGGCAGAATAACAGGCTTTGGGACAGAGGAGAAAACATTCAAGTTGTGAGTCTTGACATTAGTTAGACTTTTGCTGGGAAAGACATAAGCAAGACAAGGAAATATTGTATATATGGAGTTATAAAGAGCTGAGTGCAAAGTGTTTCAGAGATTCACCAGGAAGGTCTAGGAGATGTGTACTGACCAGGAGAATCTGGAAAATGTGATCTGTGTGGACAGTGAAGTCTTGTAATAAACCCCTACAGAGGTTTATCATGGAAAGCTCTCAAGAACTAAAATCACTCAGCTGATCCTGCCTTGCTACACAGGAACAAAATAGAGAAGGTTCTTGAGGTCTTTTTATACTCTGCTTCTATTAAAATTCCAGCCATATAATAACCTTTGATTGTCAAAGTGGATTTTGCACTACAGAATCGCATGTGCAACAGGAAGCTCAGGCCATATCCCTCATATTAATGTCATTGAAAACAGAATTAGCAAAGCATTTTGTGACTGCCAATCTAATTTTAGTAAAGGTTACATTACCTGAGTATTAATCAGTGTTCCAGTGTAAAATGATGTAGCAAACTGTTGCTTTCTTCTCTTATATGACACTACAGGGGCAAATTTCCCCTTCAACAGGATTCCCTCAGGGAGCAGAGGGAAAATAGCTGCCCTGGGAAGTGAAACTCCTGCTTGCTCCACACCACACTGCAGCAGTGCTGGGCCTGTCACTCTCCTTTCACCGTGGCATAGATGTTTGAGATAACTAGAAACAGAAACTCCAAAGTGCTGCAAGGAATTAGGCAACTTAAAACACCATCCTTGCTAAAATTTATTACTGTACATGCATAAACCCATTTTTATGCACTTAAGGCCAGTACATCCAGTCCTGGTATTTTACTTGGGACTGTTCATGACCTTAAGCTGAGATGTGGGTTTAAGTGTATTGCTGGCTGGAATCTCATAGTTTTGACTGGATTTTTTATTCTCCCATTCACAATGAATCAGTTCCTGATGCCACTGAACAATAACTCAGCTCTGGTTTCCCCAGGGAAGGAATTCAGCTCCTACTTCCTATTCTACACTGAGGCTCAGTTGGCTCATACAGGGCCAGGGATAGGCAGAGGTATTTTGCTTTTGGGGAGGAAACCCAAGTTTCCACATTCTCTTCTGAGGCAGAAAAAAGCTGCCTGCGGTGCTCAAGTCCAAGGGATTTTTTTTAATGCTTTCAAAATAATCCTCCAAGTGAGCCTTGGCAGTGTCTTCTGCACCACCCGCTACTGATATTCTGGAAATCAGGAGTGGCTGAAGGAGGATGGTTGGAATAAATGTTCCCTGGGAATATCACCTCTGCACTTGTTTTGATGCTCAGCAAAGCCAAAGAAAAATAACAAGACACTTTTTGCTCTGAATGCTTTTACTCTGTTCTTTCTTTCAAAAGTCTGACTGGGGAGGTTTTAACCACAAAGCTTCAGGACAGAGGATGTTGTGTTGATCCTTGATTCCCGGATAATCTCTGGATGTTGGTTCTGCTCTGTGCATGCACAGAGTGACCATCTAGCACAGGTAGTGCAATGCTTCTCCCCTAAACATCAGAGGTCTGGAACACGAGCCTGGTGAGGGCAAAGGGCAGCTGGGAAGCTGAACTTGGTGTGTTTTGTTGGCGCAGAGGGCAGGAGTTGGGGCTGAGGGCATGGTTGGATCGGCAGCAGGTGTTGGATATTGGTCACACTTAATGTTTGAGCTGCACACAAGTTTGTCAAATCCTTCAAGAACGAGGTTTCCAGATATCCCATGCAAACCTTGAAACCCAAGTGAGCAATAATTGTGCATGGAAAAGAAGAAATGGTTAGAAGACAGCCTGATTCAAGAGGTAGAGAGCTCAAACCCTTTCTGTCATTACAGATGGGAATACAAGTTTGGATCCAATTCGGTCTGTGCATAATTTCCACATTTTCAGGTAGTGGTATCCAGTGTAAGTACTGAAAATCAGGGATGGCACAAGGTGAGCTTTTCTTGTGCTTGTGTGATGAGAGAACCTTAGAGTGGCCTGGGTTGGAAGGCACCTTAAAGCCCATCCAGTTCCAACCCCCTGCCATGCGCAGGGACACCTTCCACTATCCCAGGTTGCTGCAATTCCCATCCAACCTGGCCTGGAACGCTGCCAGGGATGGGGCAGCCACAGCTTCTCTGGGCACCCTGTGCCAGGGCCTCATCACCCTCACAGGCAAGAATTTTTTCCTGATATCCCATCTAAACCCACTCTCTGCCAGTCTGAAGCCCTGCTTACACTACATGACAACAGTCAGTCTGGCTTAGGCCGTATATTGACTATTATTTGGCCCAGAGACGTGTGATTTTGCAGTGAGATCAGGAATTGCAATTTCCTGGTGCATGGGGGGCTGTCCAAGTGCCTACATCAGGACTGCCTGGGCACTTCAGCACTATGGGTAAGTGTTGGATGCTGCAGACACCAGCCCCAGCCACACAGAACTCCCAAATCCTGTGTCTGCAGGCTCCCAGCCCAGCTGAGCTCACTCCAGCCCCTGCACTGAAGGATCCTTGATTATTGCCTAATTTGAGCCTGTGGACTCAGCCATAACGAGTGGGTGATTGAATGAATCATGCCTTGCTTTCTCTTCTCCAACACAGCAATTCACCCACTTTTGTTTGTTACTCAGACTTGTTTGCCAAATAATTTATGCACATAATTTCAGGTCGGTAATTCATTCACATGCAGCCTGGGTGAATGTTTAGCAATTGAAATGAGAAAGACGTTTTGTTTGGGCTCACAAGTTTTTGTTTCTTGATTAAACTCTCAAAACCGTGTTGTACGGGTGACTGCTCGTGTCAGTGAATTCAGAATGTAATTTCTGCGTTTACCCTCTAATACACACATACATTCATGATGTCTTCACTTGCTAGTAAACACGTTGATTGCAAAGTCTGTGAAAGAGAACACAAAAGGAGCCTAAATTAAGCTAATTATTTAAAACAATGAAGCATATGGAAAACGAAACTGTTGTATGATCTTTTAATTCTGTGCAAAAGAAAAAAGGCTACACTGAAATCTGGCCAAAAAGTAAAGTGATAAAATGAGTACTGGATGCTTTCCAGCATCCTCTGAAACATTCAGGGTAGAAAATGTCAAACTGCTTAAATTTGAATCTTTTAAAGAGAAAAAATAAGCATCAGAAGTGTAACCAAGAAATCTCCTGGTTGTGGTGATACTTAGCAGAGGAATGGAAAGTGGTAAATGTGGCAACAGATTTTAACACTGTTGAGTCATGATGGAAACCCATATCTCATAAATCCTTCTTGGGTACCCCAGTTTTGGTTCCTATTTGGATGTAGAGGGGTAAATGTACATTTATACATAGAGGGGGGTGGCAAAAGGCTGGAGATAAAGTGGAATTGGGAATGACAACAGTTTATGTGTGTTCAAGAGAACCAGAGGGAAGCATCAACTGAGGGTTTCCAACTATCTGGAAGTATGTGGCTCAGGAAGTTCCCAAGAGGAAAATTATTAGAGGCTGAGAGAATGTCAGAGGAAACAGCACTTTATGCTCATCCTGCTCCTGTACTTTTCCTAAATGTTCACTTTGGCCAGTGCTAGAGACAAGACAAAAAGTGAGTGTGGGTTGGATGAGTCTGGATCAGTGAGGTTATGGAGCTGGGAGAGGCAGGAGGTGCCCTGGAAACTACAGCTCTTCTTTCTGTAGCAGGCAAATTGGCAGGGATCATCTGGGATACTTGGATATATTGGAGACTGTGGAAGATCAGTCACTGCAGAAAGGTTTTTAGCAGTTTTATTGCAATCATTTTAAAAGAAATTACTTTATTATGGTGTAAGATGAAAGCCTTGTCAAGGATTTATAATTGTTTAAAGAAGGAAAAGAAAATACAGAAACAATGGTAATTTTTCACTATGGAGAGGTTATCAAGCAGGATCCCCTAAAGGTCTAAACTCTCCAGGAACTGACCAGAAAAGAAGGGGATTTCTGAGGTGCCACGGCTTACTGGTATCACACAATTACACAGGATGGTTTAACCTAAAGATTTGTGTCAAGGGAAGAGAATGGATCCCAACTCCTGGTGACTGTAGAGTAAACTCCAGGGAAATTGTGTGTTAAGTCCCAAATAATGATCATGGGAAAGAGTAATTAACTCTATACATGTAATCATAGACTCTGATGGGTATTACCTGCTCAGGAAAGAAATCTGGGTGGCAGTATTGATAACTCCATGGAGACAAGTATTCAATTCCCTGCAAAACACAAGAAGATGAATAAACCTCTAGGCAGAGACAGAGAAGGTAGAATGCGTCCTCACAATCCTTTTTTTTAAAAAAAAGACCATTAGAATTACCCATAGGCTTTAAGTACCCAGGTAGCTTCCAAAATGTTCTTTGCTCTCATATTCTCATGGCAGGAATATTCACATGTTCCAGCCCCATCATGTATTTGTGCAAGAAAATGTGATGTCAACAACAATGTAGAGATAGGGCAGGTCACTGGTCCCGTTTTGGAGTGGCCAGCACTGACCAGGAGGTGCCTTGGCCTTCAGCTGAGTAATATGTCAGCTGTGAGCCCTTTTGGAAGCAAGTGTTTGTCTTGGCTGTCTTGTTTTTCCTGGATGCCATGTGGAGCCATGGCCGTGTCCAAGCAGGCTGGTACAGATGGCAGCTGTCGGCAGAGTTAGGTCTTCATTCGCAAATGGAAGATGACAGGGAGCTGCTGCCAGCCCGGATTCATATTCCCCATCACCTTTGCTGGGAGGGAGATCAGCTTCACACCAAGCCCAAGGCTTGGCAGCTCAGCTTGATTCCTTCAGTGGCTCTCAAACAGCTCCATCCAAATTCCCACAGGTGTGGGAGTGTTCAGCTCCAAACCAGACCTTGGCTTCTCGCTGGGAGCCCTTCACATGGAGCTGGGTGCTGTGGAAATTCCCAGCCCTGTGGAGGTCAGCAGTCACTGATACTGGTCTGTACATGAATTTAAAGGCTGAGAGCTTTGCTCCCGAGCCCCTGCAGACAAACTCCTCTGTACTGGGCCTTGCAGCTGCTGCTGGCTGCAGAAGGCTGCCCATCTGTGCAGAGGGAGAAGCCATCAGTGCTGACTCACTGCTCCACCACCTCCTACTTTTGGCAGAAACCAGCACAAGCAGACTCAGAGGACCCTGGCAGAACAGAGCACTTGCAGTGAGGGGTCAGGGTTGATGCTGAAGGGATGTGACATCAAACCATGTTCAGAGCACTCACTGCCAGGTAAGTGAGTGGCATACATGGTCCTGCATGGACTCATGGAATCACTGTGTGGACTCACTGTACGCTCAGGGAGCTTATCTGCTGGAGGGCAGGAAGACTCTGAGAGGTATCTGCAGGGGCTGAATCCATGGACCAAGACCAACAGCATGAGATTCAACAACGCCAAGGGCTGGGTCCTGCACTTGGCTCACAATAACCACATGGAGTGCTCCAAACTGGGGCAGAGGGGCTAGAAAGCTGCCCAGTGGAAAGGCACCTGGGTTGACAGTGGCTGAACGTGAGCTGGGATGTGCCCAGGTGGGCAGGAGACACCTGGCCCGTACCAGGAATAGAGTGGCCACAGGTCCAGGGCAGTGACTGTCCCCCTGTGCTGGGCACTGGTGAGGCCACACCTCGAGTGCTGTGTCCAGTTCTGGGCACCTCAGTACAAGAAGGACATTGAGGGGCTGAAACATGTCCAGAGAAGGGAATGGAGCTGGGGAAGGCTCTGGAGCACCAGGAGTGGCTGAGGGAGCTGGGGGGGCTAAGCCTGGAGAAAAGGAGGCTCAGGGGGGACCTTCTGGCTCTGCACAACTCCCTGGGTGCAGCAAGGGGGGTATTGGGTTCTGCTCCCAGGGAACAGGGACAGGAAAAGGGGAAACGGCCTCAAGCTGCATCAGAGGAACTTCAAGTTGGACATCAGGAGAAATTTCTTCACAGAAGGGTTGTCGAGCATTGAAAGGGGCTGCCCAGGGAAGTGATGGAGGTGTTCATCCCTGGAGGTGTTCAAGAAAGGATGGAATGTGGCACTCAGGGCTCTGGTCTGATTGACAACGTGGGGATTGTTCGGTGGCTGGACTCAATGATCTTGTACGTCTTTTCCAACCTCAATGTTTCTGTGATTTTGTGATTCTGTGAAAGCAGGTCTCAAACAATAGGAGTGAATTTTTAAATCAGTTTGGCTATCCAAACACAATGTCAGCAAGCACCAACCCCTAGAGTTGGACTAGACACCCTTGGCTCCCTTTAGATGCACTGAAAGACACTTTTTAATACTGCGGTCTATGTTCATCCTACAGTCACTGATGGAAGCAGTTCAGATGGACTTGCCCTAGAAATGCATATTTGTAATAAAGAACTTGAGTAAACAGCTCAGATCGTGGAAATATGAACTCATTAAGGTTGACAAAGACCTCTAAGGTCATCAAGCCCAACAATTAACCCAGCACTGCCAAGGATGAAGTTAGGACACCTCTTAAAGATTTGGGAGGAGAAACTCACTCTGCAGATGCAGGGACCCATCTCTGGAGTTTACAGCTTTAAGGAGCCTGAAAATAAAACCATCCTTGAGGCAGAAAATCCCTACCCAGGCTTGCAGCAAAAGACTGCCTGCTCCGAAATGCTAATCTTTCTCTCCCTAAGAGTCATGGCTGGTCCTTAAGAGAGGGGGATCCCGTGTGTGTAGGGGGACCTTCTCTTGCAGAGGAGGAGAGGTTGTCACATCATCGCAGCAAAACACTCCCCTTTCCCAAAGCTGTGGTGCAGGCACACTCTTGTGGCTGCACAGAGCCAGTGCACACTGCCCGAGCTCTGCACCCAGCAGCCCGCAGGAGCCCAGGCTGGGGCTTTGCGGCTCGTCCTGCCCCTCCGAGAAGGCACCAGCTCCTACATTCCAGCCACTGCATCCACAATGATCCAGGATACTGTGGCAGCCCCCAGGATGCTGTAAGAGCCTGCCCGAGTGCTTTTATCCAGCTCTGGCTCAGAGCAGGGTGTGTGCCCTGAGGCAGTGAATAATTTAGCACTGCGGATATTAACGCTCTGCCGCGGGAATGAGCCTGGTTCTGGGAAAAGGGACTCACCAGCTTCTGGGCTGGGGGTGGGGATGGGGGTTTGGGGTCCTCACTCCATTAAGAGTCATGGGATTCATGTCACCCCACGCAGGGCATCCTGTATGACTTTATTTGTCCTGGAAGCAGGCTTTTATTTATCCTGGGAACCATCTCCTCATCCTGCTCAGGTGAGCAGCTTTGGATGCTCTCCATCTCACACCCTGCAGGAAGTTGGCGGGGGGTGCTGGATCTCCTCTGCCTCTGCTCTTTGGGGTTTTGCTGAAGGAGCAGCAAAACCTTCCTTGCTGGCAGCCTGGGTGAAGCCCATCAGCCCTGCTTGTACCTGAATGAGGAAAAAGCTGTTGGCAGTGGGCTGTGAAAATCAGAAAGTCACAAAGTAGTGCTGAAAGTGGTGTTTTTTTCTGTTTCCTTTTCCCGTTTTTTTTTTTTTTTTTTTTTTTTTCCCTTTTTTNTTTTTTTTTTTTTCCCCTTTGCTGTCAGGACATGCAGATCCCATCCAGGAGGCTCCACACTGTGCATTGCCCGAGGCCCTGGGGTCCATCAGAAACACGGCATCAGTTACCCCACTGAGTTTTTTGTAGTCTGAGCAAAACCACCTTTTCTCCTATTTTTGGGAATGCCCAGACTCAGGAGGATTCTCCTTGGTTTTTCCCCTCCTTCTCACCTGCTTGCAGGATCTCCCTGCCCTCTGGAAGACATGGAGGCTGTGGCCCTGCTGTACCAACTCCACGGGCTGTGCTGCTCATCCAGACTGTCTCCTTCCCTAAAATCATCTCGGTGTAGCTCTGATCTGTGGATTTTCAGAGCAGCCTGTGTAAGGACGGCGTCCCTGAGAGATCCCTGAGAAAAGCTGACTCATACTGCCAGTCGGAGCTACACGTGTACATGAAAAGCGATATATGGATGGGAAATAACTGGCATTGAAGTTGACAATTTGACAATTGACAAATGCCAACATCAGTTGTCTGCTGTGGAGATATTCAAATATATCCTTTAACAGCAGGTTGTTTTCTGAGAGATCCTGGGGTTGTTCCCCTGTATTAATCACCTTGTTCCCATCCTGCCTAACAAGAGAGAGATCATTTGAGAAAGTTGCATTTAAAAACCACCCCCATAAAATAAACTGCCCACATCCAGCCCTGAACTGATTGGTGGGGCTGTAGGACAATGTTGCAAGGAAGTGGTTTGAACAAACACTGGATTGGTGCCAGACACCCTGGATCCCTGAATTACAGAATCCCAAAACAGTTTGGGTTGGAAAGGGACCTTAAAGATCATCTCATTCCAGCCCCCTGCCATGGGCAGGGACACCTTCCACTATTCCAGGTTGCTCTAAACCCCATCCAACCTGGCCTTGGACACTTCCAGGGATCCAGGGGCAGCCACAGCTTCTCTGGGCAACCTGTGGCAGGGTCTCACCACCCTGACAAGGAAGAATTTCTTCCCAATATCCCATCTAACCCTGTCCTTTATCAATTAGAAGCCATTCCCCCTTGTCCTGTCACTCCACCCCTTGTCCCAAATCCCTCTCCAGCTCTCCTGGAGCCCCTTTAGGCCCTGGAAGGGGCTCTGAGTTCTCCCTGGAGCCTTCTCTTCTCCTCTCCAGGTGAAAACCTCCAGCTCTTCCAGCCTGGCTCCAGAGCAGAGGGGCTCCAGCCCTTGGAGAATGTTTGTGGCCTCCTCTGGATTTGCTCCAGTATCTCCACATCCTTCTCAAGCTGGGGCCCTCAGACCTGAACCCAGTACTGCAGGTGGGTTTCTAAATATTAATTTTTTAATTTCCTTGCTGATGGGAAACATGGCATATTTGCATTTTTGAGCCTGAATAGCTTTAATTCAGTTTTTTATTGTACAAGCTCAAGAGGAACATTTACTTTGTTTTCACTGATTAGTTATACAATTATTCCTTTCAGATACCACATGAACCATGAACCATAATATTGTATTCTTTGTTAATACATTTTGGCTGAGGTATTTACATGAAAACACAATACATAAATGTAATGAATTTTTCAAATGAACACATCAGTAATATAAAGCAATACATTTTTTTTTTCCTGTACAGCAAAAATTCATTAAACTTTTCTCAATTAGCAAACTGACTTTTCTAAATAAGCTGCTGATTGAGCACAAGCCACAAGCTGGATTTGATAACGTTGGATGGTGCCTGTCACCAGGGAGGGAGAGATTATCTCTTCCAGCCCAGGGCAGTCATCTTCTGCTGGATCTGACACCTCTTGAAGGGGGTGCCACTTCCAGCTGCCCAATAGTGAGGAGTCAGGGCTTGCTAATGCCTAAATGAGAATAATCTTCTGTTTAGGAGGTGAAATGAAGTCCTGGGCTGAGTCCAGCCTTCAGGCCTGTATCAGCATCTGTGCTGTGGCCAGCCAGGTCAGGGAGAGTAGGAAACAGGGAATGAAGGAGGAAAAACCTGATTAATTTTCAGCTGGATGAAGGCACAGATGTGGCTGCTCACGTCCCTGCAGAGCTACAAGTGTTGTGGAAGTGTTCAACGCCAGGTTGGTAAGGCCTGGAGCAACCTGGCATAGTGGAAGGTGTCCCTACCTGTGGCAGGGGGTGGAACTGGATGAGCTTTAAGGTCCCTTCCAATCCAAACCATCTTGTGACTCTGTGATTATATTCAATGATAACACAAACTGATACAGCTTGGAGAAGTAAAGTCATCCTCCTTCTGAAGTCAGCACTGTACTCTTTTATTTATTTTTATTAGTCTTCTCTTTTTTTTCCATAGTATCCAGAGGTAGTAACTCCTTTTGTGGACTCCTTTAAATATTCTCTGCAGAAACCAGTGACTGATGCTGAAATCTTGGTCTCACTGGAGTTAGTGGGGAGCTTGCTCCTGGCTTTATTGGGGGATTTGGCTCTGGCTGAGTCTTTTTGTATGAAGTGGAATAAATACATCAGGAGTGGAGTGTCTCAGCACAATGATCACCTCCCAGTGCCTTTCACATAGATCACACTGTTATATCATGCCTGACCTACTTTGCTTTAATAAGCTCATCTGTGTGCGGTGGAGGAAGATAAGCAAAACCACTCTTCTGACACGAAAATCCGTCCTGTCTATCAACACCTGTGTGCTGCTGTTGGCAGGGGCTGATCCTGGGCTGATAAGGGCTGGTTTTCCTTCTCCTGGAAGCAAAACTTCCACCGGCATCTAGTGAGGGAGACTGGGAGGCCCTGGCACAGGTTGCCTGGAGAAGCTGTGGCTGCCCCATCCCTGGAACTGTTCCAAGCCAGGTTGGATGGGGCTTGGAGCAAGCTGGGATAGTGGAAGGTGTCCCTGCACATGGCAGGGGGTTGGAATTGGATGGTCTTGAAAGTTCCTTCCAACCCAAACTATTCTAGGATTCTGTGACTTGACCTCGTTACAGGGGTGGGAAGGACAAGCAGTCAGCTTAGGGGCCTGGGCAGGGACAAAGAGCAAGGAGTGGGATCAAGGGTGGGATTCAAAAAATGTGTCAGGTGGTTCCCCGTGTTGGGATATGCAGGGCTAAAGAGGTGGTTTGTGTCCATCTCCTCCTGGATGAGCCATAAATGTTTCTCTTTGAAAAATTTGTTTTCATGATACAACTCCCCAGGGCCACCATGGGGCCTTCCAGGGTTTCTACTCCCATGGGATGACCCAGGCTCTTGCTCCTGCACAGCATCTTGGTGCTTGTGTTTCCCACCAGGCTGCAGCTGAGCATGGGCAGCCCCATCTGCAGCATCTCTGCCTCTGGATGGGCAGGATCAGAAAATCACAGAATATGCTGGGTTGGAAGGGATCCACAAGGATCATCACGTCCAACTTCTGGCCCTGCACAGCCCCAAGAATCCCACCCTGTGCCTGAGAGTGTTGTCCAAATACTCCTTGAACTCTGGCTGACTTGGTGCCTGGACCACTACCCTGGAGAGCCTGGATATCCCATCCTACCCAAAGATACGATGTTCCCTTGGAAAATTCCAGCCTTTCTTGGGAAAGCTTCCCCCACGAACTGTGCTAGATATGTCAGGGTGGGTGTTACGGCTCTCATTGTCAGAGGCATGCCTGAGACAACCCCTCTGAGTTCAAAGCATTTCAGCAGTGCAGAAAAGCTGGTTTGGCTCCCAAAAAAGCTCCCGCACGCGACGCGGCAAATGACAAAGCTCATTACCTGGGTTATGTTCTGGGGCGTAGCTGGCAAATTCCTTTGTGAGAGAAAATCCTGCCTGCTATGGAATGCCCTTGACCAGCCCTAAACCTGCTTTTCCTGGGCTGGGAAGAGACGGGAGCACAGACAGACCTGGCTGAGCAGCAGGGAGGTGAGCAGGACCCTTGTTGTGAGCATGAGCACAGATCCAGGATGCATCTCGTGGTGCCCTCCCTCTTTCTTTCGTTGTTTTTTTTTGCTTTGCCAGTGGATTTGGGTCAGTATTTTTATCTTTGCTTCCCTCTTGATTTATTTATTTGTTTGTTTATATGCTCCCTTCTTTACTTTTTTCTTTCTTTTTTGAAAAGCGGCAAGAAGATGGGAAAATAAATAAATAAATAAAGCTAACAGCGTGGAGGACAGAGATTTGCTTTCCATGTGCTCCCTGTTTTGGAGACACAGGGCTTTTCCAAGCATTGCTTTGATTGATTCAGCCTTGAGGATGAGAGGTGGAAAAACCAGCATCATTTCAGCCACTGGAAAAACATGATGGGAGGGTTCTGCATGAGCTTCATCCCAGCTCTGATCCTGACTTACCTCTATTTATTTTCTCCACTTGAGGAGCAGCAGGATAACCCAGTGTTATCAGGGTCTCAGGGCCTGATCCTGGCTCTGTTGGGACCACTGGATAAATGCAAGTTCACAGGACAATGTTCCTTCAGCCTGGAGAGCTTCATGGCTTGCCCTGACCCCAACTTTCTAAAGGTCTGAAGCTGCTGCTATGAAAATACTGGTCTGTGAGTAAAGACAAAGAGCTTTCCTCTGGAGCAGGGGACAAGAGGAGCAGCAACTTCTAGGCAGAAAACACATGGAGACATAAGTAAGGTCTCTGCCAGCCTCTGATTGAAATAGCTGATTGCAGGGTGCCATCCATGGAAAAACTGTGTTCTTCAGCCACCTGGCAACAGCAGCCGTGACCTACAAGCTGCTTCTGGATCCAACAGTCATGCTTGGGAGGAAGGATCAGTTTTGTTCATGCCAAACCAGTTTAGGGCCCTGTGCAGCAAAACCCCAAAGCAATAACTGAAAATTAAGCACAACTTTAAGTGCTTTGCTGAGTGGGGCTGGAATATCCCCCCTCACCTACTGGCTTTGATGACCTCATTTTCTCACCCAGCTATAGTGGAAGGTAGTGTGGAAGCCAGCCTGGTCCATTTTCGGTGTCAGTGTGCTGATGCAGCTCTGAAGATGAATTTAACCCTTTGTGTTTTACCAGTGAGATGAGAACATGCCATGAGAACACCCAAAGGCTGGTCTGATTCCTGGGAATCGGATACCAACGTCCCTTCAGGGTCAGCACCACCTTTCTTTGCTGTTCCTGATGTTAACATTTGGTCCTGTGGGACATCTTGGGTTCCTTTTCTTTATGGTTAATCACAGCCTTTGTGCAATCTCCCCTTTGCTGGGGGGAAAGGCTAATGCAGCCCTCACTGTGCTGCAACTGCTGGCTAGGGATTGTCAATAGGTCATAAATAAATCTACCACTGCACAGGAAAGACAATGAGATTATACATCCTCCTACTACTGCCAATTACAGTAAGAGCAACAATTATAAGGTAGCACTCCTACAGCTACCCCGGGGAGAAAATGAGAGGAAAATGTTCCATTAGCCTAATGAAGAGAGAGTGGTGGAGCTACAGTCAAATTTTCTCACTATTAGCCCTGAGTGTGTGCCACTAACACACGAGGGAAGCAGGAGTCATAGGGTAACAATTAAAGTTGCTGGCAATTAACCCCTGCCACATGCATTCCTCTAATCTGATAAGAAAATTAAAAAGAGGCACGGTTACATTTTCTCACCGTTAGTCACCAGAATGCACAAATGAAGGTTTGTCACCACTGAGGCCTGGGAAGTGCCACAGGTGCTGCAGATTTGGTGTTAAAATGCTCTTGGGAGCGCCAGGGTGAGGAGAAGCCATGTGGAGATGGCTTAAACTCCCTCTATTTAACACAGAGGGAAGGGTTACTGCTGCATTTCCTCATTAGCCCGAGGAAAGGACGGAGTCACCGTGGGGAATTCTCTGGTGTCCAGCCCCTGTGATATCCCCAGAGGAGAAAAAAGAAGAAAGATCAACTTTGGGAGTGGCAATGGGAAATATAGGAAATACCTTGCTGGATTGATATAGGCAAAAGGACAACCTGAGCCCTGGCTGACAACACCCACTGGCCACACTGAGAGCTGTTTCATTTCTTGTGGGGTAATTTGGTCAGTGCAGCCCAGTATTTACCAAGGTTTCCTGAAATATTGCTATTTCCAGGACTTTTTAAGGGAAGAGAAAGACTACGATATCTTGAAAACCCGCCCAGAGCAACCATTAGGTATTCCGATGGTTTAATGGTGACTCCTGAGGTGTCAGGTCAATTTTCAGATCAGAAGTTCTGGAGTAAAATTCCAAACCCACGCTAGCATGGATCCAAGCCTGCTCTTCAAATTCCTCATTTCTGCTGTTGCCTCTGTGTCAAGTTAATATTAGCTTGAGGATCACAGTCAGGAGCCAGATTGGCATCTGGCTGGGGGATTTGGCCTGGGATGGGAATTGGCTTTATTTCCACACCCCATAAAATGTGAGAAGGGAAAAATCTGTTTTCGGACCTCACAAAGACTGTTGGTGTTGGAGTATCTCAGCACCGCTCGGGCTGTAACAGAATTATCCTCAAAAAGCCCCTCTGTAGAGGATGTCAGGACCTTCTTGGGATCACTTACAGATCCATTCCCTCAGGGAAACAACACTCAACCCTTTACCAAGGAACTCCTGGCCAGGCAGCTTTGGTCTGGAAGCCACATCCTGGAGCAGGAGCAGGAGCAGGAATTAGCCTATGCTGTGGACAGACCTGTGAGGTCTCCTGCCTGCAGCTGCCCTGTCCCATCTGTGCAGGCCTATGTGCACTAAAGGTCTTGCCCCACATCCCAGGAGGGTTTGTTGCACCTTCCTAGGGCAGATTTTTGAGCTGGGAGGGTCAGCTGGGCCATACCATCTCTGCCATGAGAGGGGTTGTAAAGGCAGGAAAAGGAGCCCCTTGTGCTTGATTTGGGCATGGTTCCCAAGCAGTCCTGGATCCCTGGAGTGTCCCTGTGGGACCCTGGGCACAGGCTGGTGCTGCTTCACTGCCATCCAGGCAGTGGGATCTGCAGCTCCCAGCCTTTTCCTGTCCGGGGCTTGGGTACCCACCTTGAGATGGCTCCTGCCTTGCCATTCTGGGGAGGAGCCATGGATTAAGCCGTGCTAATTCCTTTGTACAGCTGTAGATCATCCTCCCCTGAGCTGCACTGGACCACACTTTTCCTGACTTGCTGCTCAGCAGAAGGGCAAAAAGCAGCTTTTGCCATGCCTACAAACACAAAACGGCTCTCCATCCCTCTCCTTCCCTTCTTCCCCACTGTGAGCTCTCTGCTTTCCGAGATGTCTGTCACTGCCACAGATTGACTTTATTTTTGGTAACTTGTTTCTGAGTCTCAAAGAGAACTTGGCATCCATTTATTCATGTGACATTGGGAATGAGAAGCAGGGTGGGAGTCTCAAAGCCAGCAGAGAGGTTTATAAGCACAAAAGAATGATGGTTAAATCCTAATTACCTACTCAGAGAGGGTGTCCCAGCACAGCCCCTGGATGATTTGTTGCCAGAGTGATGCTGGGGCAGAATGGAGCTGGAAGAGGAAGATGATGGCTCTGAGACCACGTTGAACTCTCCAGAGAATCCTTTCCATGAGTTAGAGGTGGTAGGGCTAAAAACTTCAGTGCTCTGAGTGATTTGTGTAGTAATTTCAGAGCTGACACGCACTACATGGCAAATCTGAATTCCACTTTTAGCCATGTTAAGAGATAAGCAACAGTGATTATTATAATTACAATGTGGTTACTTTATTGGTTAAATTAACATTTCGTTGTTGGGGTTGCTGTGCAATATACAATATTATTTTGCCTACTGTGCCTTCAAAGTCATCTTGTCACAGCAACAGCATGGCAGCATGGAAAAAGCCTTTTAACAAGTAGGTAAATACATGCCTTTGGGGGAGGCAGAGCAATAATTATGTCAGGTTCAATACATTTGACAGCGGTAAAAAAAAAGCTAAAAATAAGTTGAAACAAAAATGAGAGAAAATATTGAATGCTTGAAATAAGGCCACTGGAATAAAAAAGGTGCAAAGTATTTAATATGGTGGCCTTGCTCTTTGGATCAGGTGTCAGTAGTAGTTCAACTACTCAGAGTGTTGGGTTGCTTTAGGTTTACAAGGGTGTGTAAAGAGATCCTACAGCCCTTCTCTGGGGGTACAGGAAGATTTATTGCTAATCCCACCTAGAATTGAACAGGTGTAGAATTACAGAATGGTTTGGGTTGGAAGGGACCTTAAAACCCGTCCAGTTCCACCCTCTGCCATGGTCAGGGGCTCCTTCCACTATCCCAGGCTGCTCCAAGCCCCATCCAGCCTGGCCTGGAACACTGCCAGGGAAGGGGCAGCCACAGCTTCTCTGGGCACCCTGTGCCAGGGCCTCACCGCCCTCACAGGGAACGATTTCTTCCAAATATCTGCCCTAAATTTCCCTCTTTCAGTTTTAACCCATTTTTCCTTGTCCTATCACTACAGTTCCTGGCAAGAGTCCCTCTCCAGTGAGCTCATTTTGTTCCATACATGGTCGTGAATAAAAGAAAACCAGGGGATACCTTTCCTCTCCATCCTTTCTTAGTGCATGATGATGCTCCAAGTTTTCCTGCATAATCCAACATAGTTGGGTAGGGACAGGAGTAGATTTTTGGTTAAGTTGTTTAGGTGGGGCTTTTGTGGAATTTGATGTCAGTGTTGTGCCAGACACAAAGCAAAGACAGTCCTTGCTTTGGGGCTGTATCATCTCCCAGAACAGGAGGGGAAGAGGGAGCATGGGAGGGAAAAGACAGAAAGGATGTTTCATGGAAGTTTTGGGTTTTCAGAAGGAAAACAAAGCAACAGCAACATCTCCTTGTGGGCATGCGAGTCTTGCAGCAGAAGCTTTGCTGGCCAGGGTGGCCTCATTGCAACTCAATCTGGTGCAGCTTTGGAGATCAGATGGACCTTGGTCATTGTCCAAGGGCTGGCTGAGTGTCGCATCAACCCCCCAGCATGGGCTGGAGTTGCTACGGCTCATTCTGTGCTTCCTGGGAAGAAGTGAACGCCCAGAGTTTGCTGCAGGGCTCACCTTGCTGCATTGCTTTGGGATTTACTCCCCTGCTACTTCAGGAGTGTGGGGCAGGAGAGATTTTGTGGCCCATGGAGTGTTCCAATTTGGGATCTACAGGCAAAAGATCACCCCCAAAAAGCTGTTGCTTTTCTAGAGAGAGGTGGCCAAGAGCAGCCAGCACCCAAGTCTTACCCCTGGGACCAACACTCTCCTCGCTGATGCTCTCATCTTTCCTTCCACTCTGCCCCCAGATATCAAGGAGAAGAGAAAGAAACCACAGAAAAATAGAAAAACTCTGTCTGTGAACAAGCATTCCCTCAGCTTTGTTTGTGGGCCAGCAGGCATGAGCAGCAGGAGAGAGTAAAGGGATTTGGGGCTTAGCTTTCCCAAATAATTGACAAGGACAGAGCTGGATTTCAGGTCGTTACTACGAAAAGCATCGACACCAGCTCTGCTCTCTGCTGTGTGCCTGGCACGCGAGAGCCAGGGAGGAGGGTGGCAAAGGGGATTGTCCCTCTGCAGCAGCTGTCCCACGATTTTTAGGGCAGAGTCCTGGAGATGGTGCACCTCCCTGGGACATCTGAGGTCTCTCCAAACACAGGAGCCTCCATGGGACCAGCACTGCCACAAGAGAGAGGAATTTGATCCCTATGATTATTCTTCCAGCTCAAACCATTCACAGGGGTCCCAGCTGGGCATTTTCCCTTTTCTTTTCCCCAGCATTTTATCCTACAGATACATTGGTGCTTTATTATCTATAAAATAAGGTCTGGGGCATAAAGCAGAATAAGGATGTCTCATGATGTGCTTATGATTTCCTGCTGATAATTTCCTGTGTTTAGCCCCCCAGCAGAGATTCTTGTCCCTCTCCTTCTCTACAGCTGACTGAAAGTCAAAAAGGTTCAGTGGATATTGCAGCTGTGAACATGGAATTATTCCTTTTACAAACTAATGAGATTCCCATCAATATGGGGTTACACAGCCACACACAATTAAACAATACTCACACACAGAAGTTTGCATCTCTACAAAGCATTGATTGGACACTTGGAATGAATTATTTGCTGTGTGCCATGGTCTCCATGAAGGAAAGCAGCAGGACTTTTGCAAAAAGCACATGGCAAGTCAAGCATATACATAAAATGACATTATTTTTGAAGAGACCTTAATTTGAAATCAGAAAAAATCCCTCATAATGTTCTTTTTCCTTAAAAGGAGTCCTTGGGGACAAAATCTTTCTCCTGAGGGTAATCTTCAAAATCTGACTTTCCTTTCATTAGGCTGGGAGTGGGAAATATGATTTTATTGTTTTTTTCCTCCACAATAAAATGCTTGTTCCCACTACTCTCCTCTCCAAACGGTGCAGCCCATCCTGAGTGGCCAAAGATGAGACTAATCTACCTTCAACACTCCAATAAATAAAATGTAAATGTTTGTCATAAGAATGCCTCCATTGTCAGCACCATCCCGGGATTTTTCAACCTCTGACTCCTGGCAGTGACCAGCTGAGTAGCAACAGCCAAGTGCTGAAAGAATTTTTCAACAGCAATTTGCTTGTTCCAATTTGCTTTTCAGGGCTGCTGCTCCGGATTGCTGGCCAGGGCTGTAAAAGGATCTCGTCCTATTAATTTGGCCCAGCTTCCCCTCTTGTTCTCGTCATATTCAGTTTCTCTGGGAGTTCCAGTGAGTAAGTTAATTGAATTGGAAGTGCCACCAGGCGCTGGCCGGCGGATCTACAGTTTCATGTAGGAAAAATGGCTCCCGCCAGCCGCAGAAACAGATATGGGCACCTGTTGAGGAGGTGAAGAAATGTCTGGAGATGACTTATTCCCGTGGCAATAGCCCCCAGTTCTCCTCTCAGACTGCTCAGACAATACAGCTCCCTTCATCTGGCATCACTCACTCTCCAGCCAGATCCCCGGACAAGCACAGAGGAGGCTGAGGAGCAGGGTCGATGCGTTAGAGCAGGGATTGGGAGCAAGGTGATTTTGTAGCAATGGGTTGATTCTTCATTCTGCTTGTTCTCTGAAAACTGGAAGAAACCTTGGAGAAGTCCTGCCAGTGGCAAAGTGATTCCACAGAAATTTGTGAATATAATCCTGAGTCCGTTTCAAAGCTTGGTTTAGATTGTTGTAGCCACCAGAGGTTTTCCCAGAATGAGGCACCTCTGCTCACCTGGACCATCCCAGGGAACTGCTGTGGCTTGGGATGTGGCTGAGTCTGCTCCAGGCTCGAAGGGGACAGGAGCTGCTGTGGCACAAAGCTGAGAATGACCCTAAATGCTTGCTAAGGCCAAGCTGTGATAGCAAAGTCATTCCCAGCCCTCTCCCATCCCCGGAATTAAGCCAGACTCTGAGGAAATGTCTGCCTGGATGAGAAATCCATGACAGAATAAAGTAAAAATGGGTGAGGACGAGGGCGACTGAGTTGCAGGAGCAGAGTGAAGATGTTTGCAGTGCTCACACCATGGACAGCTGCAGCAAACCAGTCACACCAGTGAGTCACAGGATGGTTTGGTTTGGGAGGGATCTTAAAGCTCATCTTGTTCCAACCCCCTGCCATGGCTGGGGACAACTTTCACTATCCCAGGTTGCTCCAAGCCCCATCCAACCTGGCGTTGGACACTTCCAGGGATCCAGGGCAGCCACAGCTTCTCTGGGCAACCTGTGCCAGGGCTTCACCACCCTCACAGGGAAGAATTTCTTCCCAATATCCCATCTAATCCTGCCCGCTTTCAGTTTGAATCCATTCCCTCTTATCCTGTCGTTCCAGGCCCTTTGTGAAAATTCGCCCTCTTTCTAAATAAATGACCCAGTGACCCTCAGATAGCGCAGACAGCAGAGAAGTGAGTATCAGATCCCGCTCCATCCCTTCCTGCTGGTTCGGGGCTGCAGCGCTGGTTTGGTGCCACCACAGGGGGGCAGGAGCGGCCTTTGGAGAACACCAGCCTTTCCCAGGAAAACTGCGACACGGCTGGAGTCAGGAAACTTCTTCCTTTATTAATATATCCCTGCCCTTTATTGAAATTGGGAGGTTGACCTACTGCGCACTGCATTTAAAGCAGAGCTCTGTGCGGTGGCTTGGGGTATCTGTCCTCTAGAAATGCTGCTGAGGGCTGAAAAATAGAAATTTTCCTCATTTTAGATTTATTGGAGATGCCTCCTGGTTTTGAACAAACCCCTATTTATTAAGCAATTAAACATCACATTACTATAATTAATTAGTAAATAGTTTTTAATGTAACCAGCATAGAATATCATCCTATATTACGTATTTGATGAAAATTTGTTATTGCTCAATTTGGGGAAAAACAGCCAACAAAACTGACAAATGCCATTCACTGTTTTGCCTTGAGATATTTTCCACCTTATTTAAGTACTTATATATGTATTTATTATATATACACGAATGCAGACTCCCACAAATATCACAAACAGCAACACCCGCTCCTCACTTTTCTTTTTGCTCAAAACAGGAGTGATGCAGTTGAGGCATTTTCTGTATCTCGTACAGATACAATGCAATTTTCAAAAGGATTTAATGTAAATTAAATTTTCTAAAATTATTTTCTAAGTAATTTAATTTAACTGAACCAAGTCACCAATTATCTATGACTGATGAGGCACTACAGAGACCAGCATGGGGTTTGTGGGTCTTTGCTTTGACTGCTTTCAGTCCCCCTGTATTTACCTTCCAGACAACAATTTGGGCTTATTTTCAAACATAAATTTCTCTCTCTCACTGGCTCATTGCAGAGTTTATATAGTCAATAAAACAAATGGAGAAAATATTTTAAAACCCTCCCATCTTATTTTTTCCTGACTTGTAAGTGGGTGAACTTCCCTTGGAAAGCCCATGTAACATTATATTTGCTAGAAAGACCCTAAAGCCTTACAGACTATCACGTTACTCCAGAGTCTGGCATTTCTTAAAAGGGATTTCATTCTTAAAGCCACTACACTGTAATGGCTCTTGAGAAGCTGTTACCGTCTCGAGTGCAAATCCTTCTTAGTTTGTGTATTATTGACCTGATCAAGTGTGATGGGGGCCTTCAATGAGCCTTCAGGGGGATTTTGTGGCTGGGGAATCCCACAAGGAAATTTTCATTGGAAATTAAAACTTCCCTGTCCGTGGCCAGCGGGGGGTTGGAACTGGGTGATCTTTAAGGTCTCTTCCAACCCAAACCATTCAAAGGTTCTATGATTTTCTAAAATGTGAGCAAATGAGGAGGGGATGCTGCCGGAATGGGGGGATACCAGGGCAGTCTCCAGCCCCTTCACGTGGAAGTGCTCACCCCGCAGAGCAGCTTTTTAAAAATTCCAATCGTTTAACATCAGGGAGTAAAGAAAAATAGCAACAGGGATGGAGGATGGTTTACAGTTTGCCTGTGGAGTGTAGAAATACCCAAATACAGCCCCGATTCTGCAAGGACTTCTGAGCACAGTTACGCTTTAGGAGGTTGATTTTAACAGATTCTACGGACGAGGAGTTTGTTTAAGCAAATGCCTGGTATTTCGTGATGGGTAAAGTCCTAAAAGTGGAATAAGATAATTTTCCTCCCCTCTCTCAGCCCTATTTGCATACAAAAAGCCCCCCTAAAATCTGAGTGGAAATCCCGGCAGCCACTTTCACCACGGGGAGAATCCCGCAAATGATATTGTTCCGCCTTTCCCCTTGCTATAGGGAAACGCGGCTTTGTGCCCAATCCCGTAATAAGTTTCTCAGGGACTGACCTAGCTAAGCCCCGGATCAGGACTGTGCTCCCGTGGTGCCGGCTGGGTCGCTGCAGCATTTTTGGAGTTGATGCTGCTTCAAAATGATGTCATAATTCAGCAGAGAAAGGAAAACATGTCGGCGAATGAATAAGCAGAGTAAAAAAATGCTTTATTTCAGATGTCAGGCAGCCACGGAGCAGTTGCCTGATTTTTTTTTTTTTTATTTTAGGGGATGATTGTGTCATCTGTAGTGATGTATTCTCCTTCATGAATAGGTTTTGGCACAAAAATTTTACACTGTGCCTGCTGGGGGTATAAATATGTATCCAGCCATATAAACCTGTCCCAAAATGATTCCAAAGAGCCCCAGGAAGGGCAGCAGGCAAGACCTGGTGTTCCTAAGACAAAGGTCAAATAAAAAAGGGATGCTAATAAACAGCCTTCCAGTTAAATAGGAGGTTTTTTTAAGAATTACATCTTAAATTCCAACAAATCAGATTTAGGAGTTACTGAAAGTGAGATTGATCCATACCTCAGCAAAATTTTGGGATACTTTCTTGTTGTGACATAATTTGGGTGGTTAGCTGTATTATTAGATTTTAAAATATATGCAATTATAATAGATGTAACATTTATTTATATATTATATATATATTATATATATTGTATATTAATAAATAGACATACTTGCTGGAGAAGTGCAAAAGGGATTTTTTAGCAAAAAGTGAAAAAATAATAGCTCAAAACTGGGATATATCCTCCCTTGTCTTCTTTTCCCAAAAGCGAAGGTCTTTTACACAGTGCCACGGGCTCATCTGGAAGAAAGAGGCAGTTTTGGAAGAGTGAAAACCTGTCTGAAAGCAGGGTTGGAGCAAAAATATCCTGAGGAGTGGGAACATCTTGGGTTGGGAGCCGCCGCTCGGTCAGGACCAAGCTCCACTTGGTATTCAATTGACTTTCTAACTTGGGAGACAGGACTTTCCATCTTCAAATACTGGGAATAGATTGCATTCCTGGCCCTTCCCTTTGAACGGCTGGGGAGAATAAACGCACACCCTGGCCGTGTTCGAGTGATCTCCCTAATCTTGGTTGCACTTTGTCAGGACGAGGTAACTGGTAGTTAAGTGAAATACCTTAGATCAAAGGGGGATTAATCGCCAACTGAATCCTTGCTGAATAAACCTGTCATTCAAGAAAATTATTTCCACTGAACTTAGCAGAGGATTGAAGATATTTGCATAACAGGGACCCCACCGTACTTCAGCCAGGTTAAAAGGTTCAGAATTCAGGCAGTGTTTAGCTTTTTGGCTCTTTTTCCTTTCAGTGGCCCTGTACAATGGTTTTTAATCTGATAATGCAGCTAACTATCTAAATTATGTCAGAACAGGAAAGTATTGCAAAGTTTGGCTGAGGGATGGATCAATTTCACTTTCAGTAATGCCTAAATCTGATTTGTTGGATTTTAAGATGTAATCCTTAAAAAAAAAAAAAGTCCCTTTAAACTGGAGGGCTGTTTATTAACATCCCTTCTTTGTTTGACCTTTGTCTTAGGAACACCAGGTCTTGCCTGCTGCCCTTCCTGTGGTTCTTTGGGATCATTTTGGGCATCTTTAGACCGGCAGTGATGCCCACAGATTCGTGTGCCAAAGATCAGGTGGATCTGGGCAAATACACAAACAGATTTTCAGGCTTTTTTTCTTTTTTTTTTCCCTTTTTAAGCCCATCTTTTGGAGGTCACACTGAATTCGAATGTAAGTGAGAGGGAGGTAATTAAATAATGGGACCCAATGGGCTCCCATAATTTTCTAGGATCAGCCCTTGGAGGGGATTTAAGCACCATAGCCTCACTCAGGGTTTGATGTGGGGTTGTGGCAATAATTTTAAACCTTATGAATTATCCCTGTTTTATGGCAGTTGCTTTTGGCTGTGACTTTTCATGGGGAATTCATTTCTCCAACAGTGAAGAAAGGCCCTTCTGGAGCTGGAAGAAAAAGGCTTTTTAATCTGTGCTATAAAAATTGGGGAAAACTGTTAAAAATATATCTATTTCTGGAGAATGCTTTCTGCAATCTCCCTCCCCATCCTTCCTGGGGTTCATTTGCAAATACTTCCACCTCTCCTACCTTTGGGGCATGTGGAATGATGTCAAGCTACAGGAAGGACATCAGGTTTCATAATCAGATTTTGACAATAAATGGAATTTAGGTACTTTTGCATCCAGCCCAAGCCTGACACCATTCATTCTTTCGGTGGGCACAGTTCATATTCATCACAAACTCAAAGCATCTTTCAAGTTAAAAAAATCACAAAGAACAGTTATCAAAGAAAATGAATAAAATCCATATTGAGATAATTTTTAAGAAAATGACTGAAGTTTTAACCCAAGAAAGGACTCTTAGAGTTTCTTATAGCTTAGAATAAGAACATGTCAATCACGATTAAGCTTCTGGAATTGGAATCCCTTTGAAATGCAGCTGTTTCTTCTTTAATTGTGGCAGTGGACTCAAAAGAAAAGAAAGGTCCAGCCTTAAAGATGAGTAAGGAATACAAAATAGCTCAGGATTAGTTGTGGAGTTCAAAGGTCGCTAATTACACTAAGGAGTTCCCAGACACAGGGAAAACATTAAACAGGTCACCTACCAAACGGGAAACAGACTTTGACTTCAAAAAAATAAAGAAAAAGGAAAAAGAAAGGTCCTGAAGAGATAGGTTTCTAGAGAAAATCAAAAGCGACCAGCTGATCTCATTGGGGAGAAAATGGGTTGGGTTTAGTTCTTTGCTGTTACGTGTCTACAAATGGCATCAGGCTTTAAAAAAAATTATCTAAAGCTCAACTGGGTTTCTTGGAGGCCTCGTGAAAGCAAGAAGGAGAAAAGGGGGCAGGCCTGTGCCTTAAAATATCTGATTTTCTGTTGCACTGTAGGTCAAGAGTCCTTGGAAAAAAGCATCCCTGAGGGTTGAGAGCTCTCTGTAGTATCAGGCTTAGTTTGTTGAGGGTGTGGCATCCTGGGGGACAGGTGCATCTTTCATGGGAATAATTTGGGAGAGCCCTCCAGCCCCTTTGAGGACATCAAGGCTTGGTTGGGGGGGACAATGGGCCATGTGAGAAGCACAGCTCCTTTGTTTTCCAGCTCCTCCCGGGTCCCCTTGACTTGGGATAGGCTGGTGGTACTGCTGTCCTCCCTCATAGGCAGCACTCCAGTTCCAAAGATGCTGATTTCCTCTGAATATTCCCCTATTCCACTTGGGAGTACTTGCTGGGTGTCCTGTCTCCTGCAGGGCTGCAGTAAGCAACGACCCCGTGGTCCTCTGGATCTGGGTGTGGGTGGAGAGGGACAGTGCTTTAATGCCGGCCTGCTCGCAAGAGACAGAATTCCCATTTTTAGGGGAAAAGAGCCTTTTTTCTCTCAGATCCTGCTCCCCTGCAGGGGGAATTACCACCTGATTGAATTACCACCTCATTCCTGCAAAAATCAGCAGATTGGTGCATTTTAGGGCAACATGAGATTTGTAGCAATAAGGAAGAGGAATTTTAGATGGTCAATGAGTGGCACCTGTCTTCATGCTGGGCCCATACAGGGTCCTACTTGTGCCAGTGGGAGTCACACTCAGAGTTAAAACTCTGTTCCCTGCACCTGAATTGGTGTATTGGGTTTGTGTGGTAGGAGTTTGGTAGTGGGGAGGAGCTACAGGCATAGGAATAAAATTTAGAAACAATCCCAAGGTTCCCCTGTGGGATTCCCACTGACAGCCACAGAGAGGTATAGCAGCTCTTTTAGGGAAAGTTGCACTTCCCAGACTGGGATCCACAAAATTCTCATCTAATGTCTCATTTGAGATTGAGGGCTGCAAGGATTTCCTGCCATGGTGCCCTCAGGATGGACTCAGCTTTGGGTGGGCTTGGTTTTCCCCACTTCAAAAGATGTTGGTAGTACCTTTTATTTTGAGGCTGTGGAATCCCACAAGGAAATTTTCATTGGAAATTAAAATTTCCCTGCCGGTGGCCAGCGGGGTTGGAACTGAGTGATCTTTAAGGTCTCTTCCAACCCAAACCATTCAAAGATTCAATAATTCTATAAAATGGGAGCAAATGAGGAGGGGATGCAGCTGGACGTCCTTGTCTGCCCCCTAAGGATGAGAGAACAAGGAGGTGGTGGTGAGGGAGTCAGCAAAGTAGTGAGGGACAAGCAGGGACTCACAAACTCTCTTTGGGCTTAAATCTCGGCAGGGTTTGTACAAATAGGACAAAGTGTGGCCAATTCCTAGGACAGTGTGTTTAAACAGGGGACAACTGCCATGAAATGTTTAATGCCTCGTTGTTTCAGCGTTTACTGGTAACAAACAGCCACAGCAGTTAACGCTGGTAAGAACGGAGAAAAAAATGCCGAGGTGGGAAGGGCTGAATTATGTGAAAAAACTGACTACTTCCAAATTATCGGAAGGAACAGGATTTACCCCAAAGTTCTTGAGGAACTGGCACATACTGTCTTGGAGCTGTCACCAAATACCTTGGGACTCTGGCGGGAGGAAAGGGCTTCCAGAAAATTGGAAAACCATCAAATTACTGAGTAGTGATCAGTGACAGATTTGACAACCTGGATCCGTGTTAGTGGGACTCATTCCCTTCTGTGGGGAGAGGAACAGTAATTGCAGCTCCTCAGCCTCTGGGAACCTCAGTGCAAATTCCCCATTTCCTTCCACACCTTCCTCAAGTGTTAAGCAACACAGCTGGGCTCTAGAACATGTTTGATGAGGGCTCCCCAACACCACTGGATTTGGAAATATCAGACATTTTTACTATACTTAGTGGGTTACACATGGATTTTGCGTTAATTTCTTGGAGGTCTGTTACATCAATTCTCATTGCCAACTAAATGTTCAGGCTCGCCTAAACAGCTTTTACAGTGTGTATTTACTTTAAATTAATTTTAATTGCTGTTTCTTACATTAGTCCCAAATTTTAATGAAATGAAACAAATTAATTTCACTAATGAAGTGAGTTCCATATTAACTCCTTAATTTTTATACCCAGTATTTTTAGGGGAAAATGTCAGGTTTGCAACCCACTATGGAAGTCATTAATTGTTTTCAATTCTTTGCATCTTAGTTTTCTTCTGGCCCTCTGAAATACAATACAAAGTCTGGAGAACTCTTTGGCCATTTATTTTGGAAAGTCTTTGTGCAAAGTTACCTGCACAAAGATCTGATACATTCTATACCTATGATAAAATTATAAATATAAGCACTTCAAGCAGCAAACACTCTGGTAGAAGAAACAGCACTCCATACCAAAAGAAAATTTTAATTTTTTTCCCTTTAACACATTTTTAAAGGAACTGTTGTATTAAAAACATGTTTATTTTATTAAAGACCTTAAGGAATGCCACTGAACTTGATTACCTTTAGAGCCCACCAGAACCTCTGCTAGGTACCAGCTCTGCCCTGGGAGTCCTCATGTGAGCTCTCCATCAGATCTTCCTGATTTAGGTTTTGATGGGTTTTTTCCCTCTTAAAACAGGACAAGAGCACACAGAGAAACTGTGAAATTGTCTGGGCAGCTTCCAGGGAACAGAGAAACACAGAAAGGTTTAGCCATTTGTAACTCCTTGAACTCTTTCAGTGCTATCTACCCAGTGTCCCCTAATTTAGTAAGTTTACTACTAAGCTTAGGTTACTACTTTCCTGCCTTATTAATATTTATGAAGTATCTATGAGAATGGGCCGTTCCCAAAGGCCAGAAGCTCTCCCTCTGGCTTCTCCCCCAGCGTGGGTGTCCCACAGGGGTTGCACAATGCTGGGTGAAGCTGTGTGCCTTTAACCCAGTGCGTTTTGCTGCCTGCCCCATTCCCGGTGCTTTCCACAGAACAGGGTGTGCTGCACGCTCACATCTGCAGAGAGACCTCTGCCACTCTTAAAAAAGGCAGACAGGGCTCCTTTCCCCACTTCTCTCCCTACACAGCTGTCCCTGAGCACAGCACTACAGCAATTATGGAGCAAACTCTGATAACAAATCAAAACAGGTGATGGATGACATGAGGTTGTGATAAACTGCTCAGGGCTAGAAGGGAAACATCACCTGCCCCCTCCCTCCCTCCAAACCTGCCCTACTGGGTGTGTGCAGAACAACCCAAAGCCAGAGCCCTCCATTCCTGAGCACCACAGCTCCCCTAACTATGAGAGAGTCAGAGACACAGGTAAGAGGGAAACACAGAGTAACAGGATTTAGAAGAATCCCCTTCTAAAGGGTCTCCTTTTCTAACGTACCATGAATTTGGGCAGTGCCACTGCTTCCCAGAATTTACTGAGGAGTATTTCAGTAAGAAAAACCATTCCTGCAGAGTGCTGTTGTGTAGAGCAGAGCTCCCACCTTTCTCATGGTTAGCTGGAAGCCAAACACCGTGACCTGGTGTCCAGAACAGGATTTAACCCTTCCACAGAGAGAGCTCCTCTTCTTGCTCCCACTGTGGTGTCCAGGCACGGGGACAACTCCAGCAGGGAGGGGCTGGGTCCTGGGCAAAATCACTAATTCACCTTTTGCTGCTAAACAAAACAAGACATATCACCTGTGTGAAACAGATCACAGAGCATGGCTCTATTTTCTAGGTTTGCATAGCAGTTTCAGCTCAACAGCATTTCACAAGAATGAATCCACCCTCTAGAACATTTAAGCAACCCATTAGATTACTCTCTCAATGTAAGTGTTTTTCAAATTATATATTGAAATTTCCCTCCTTGCATCATCCCTGATGTGATTTATCCCACAGAGCACAGTGAAGCACGAGGTAGGGCAAGAGCAGCTCTGCTAGGACTCAGCATCCTCTGCTTTTGTGCTACTTTCCAGGTTCTGGCAGCTCCTCACCAGCCCTTCAGAATCTGCACGTTTCCTGTAACTCTCTCGAAGTCCATTTCCTGTGTTCCTGCAGATATCAAAATCAGAGGTTTGCCTCTGTAAACAGAGTCTTTTTCTGCCTACTTTTCCAGGAAAAACAGCTTGATGGTTTTTGGAACCTCCAGCAAACTTAACTGATTTTGCCTCCTCAGAACCAGTCTCGTGAGCTGAAAAACCCAGTTCACACCTCTGCCTTCAGAGCAAGCAGTTCGCAGGTATGTGTAAAAGGGAACTCACCACTTCTGCTGGCAGAGGCAATAAAGATTCCTTAATAAAAACTGCCTCAACTTTCAGAAGTGCTGCTCATGCCACACTCCTCCTCTGAAAATTAGTGTAAATTATTGACTGGTGCATATTCTGTACACATTTTGTGAAAATAACAGAACTCCTGCTTTGAACTGTTCTCTGAATCTGGAGTTTGATGAGATTCTTGTGACTTCAGGACAGGAATAAGATGCTGAAGCCTTTCCCATCCTGCTATGGGAAACCAGTGAAGTAACTGGGAATCTCAATGTCTGTATCTGCAACACCAGGGACATATTTTGTACCAGTGAATTTTAGAAGGGAAAGTAAAACCAGCCACAGCAAGTACATTTCAAATTGTCTTCTCTAGGCTGTCAGCCAGGACTCAACAATTTAAAACCAACTCATATGTTTAAGACAAGTGACCCCTTGTTTTCCATCATCAGAAATTTTTAAGAACTCATAGAAAGCAAAAGTGCTGAAGAATATTTATTTTACTGTATCATGACAAATCTCATTAACACTGTGCTTTGTTTAAATATAGAAAGTATTCCCAAGTACATTAGTCAAGTAAGGGTTTGTACACCATGGGTGCTGGTGCTTTGGAATTCCAGATGTAGTAATCGGAAGAAATCAGTTCCCGGGCTACAGGAAAAAAACAAGCAAGAAAAATAAGCATTACAGGGTGCCTTACAATCAGATATTCCTTCATCCAAGTTAAGTGACTACTAATCCATCCTTACCAGTTTACACAAAAGGTATAATGGCCTCTTTAAACTGTAAGACTCTTACTATTATTTGAAAATCGTTTCTGATAATGAGACGTTTAAAGTCTCAGCTTCAATTACCTTTACTAATGTATCAGTCATGAGCTTAAAATTCAAACAGAGGTTAAGTCAAAATCAGGTGGATGGCTTGGATTTTGTTCAATGAATGTAAATTGCATGCTCGATATAAAACATGAAAATGCTGCTTTTTCTGTATTACAATTTAGAGCTGAGTGTAACCTGTCAAAAAATTAACAGTGTAGACCATGCTTTTCAAAACGCACTTACAGAGTTCCGCTACCATGACTGGCAGAAGTTGCAACAGAGAGACAGCTACAAATAAAAATGCTTCCATTAGGCAGATCTGCTCAGGTTTAACGAGTGCTCTCTGTGTGCCATTTAGGGTATTTTTGGTGCAGGCTTGGCAGTGCTCGTGTTAGCTCAAAAGCTGAGTTGGGTTTTGCTTCACATGTTCAGTGGAGAGCCACATCCACCAAGGGGTGCTGGTGTGGTGACACTGACAGCAGCAGTGTCACCCTGCATGCAGGAGCTGAGTTCTATACCTGGCTACTGCCAACCCATCTGAAATGTCTCTGAGAAAGGTGTCCTAAACAAGGGACCAGACTATGGAGGATCATTCCCTGTGCCCCCCAAAAATGTTCTGCCATTATGGAGAGCATGGGAACCAGCAGAGGACAGAGGGGAGAGAGCCCCAGAGAGAGGCTGACTTTGTAACTGAGTGTAGGAGCTCTCATCTCAAAGGGAGAGTCCCTACTCCAGGGATGCTTTAAGCATCACCAAAAAACCCAACTAAAAAGAAGAGAACAAAAGTCCCACTTTAATTATGTAATTTTAATCATGGACACCCAGTTTGTAACTTCAAGATGCAGTTTTAAAATAAATGACATTTTTAGCAACTCACATGCAGTAATTTTGGGCTTCCCTGGGACAAAGATCTGAACAGAATGCTGGTCTACATAACATCCAGTAAGTGTAAAGTCTGGGATCCTAAAATACAGCTACAAAAAGAGAGGGAAAACACAATCAGATGCACATTGTCACCCTTGCTGTGCAAATCCTGGCAATCTGTGTCACAAGCTCTGGGTGTACAAGGATACTCCAGAGTGACAGGATGTCAAATCCTCTAGGCAGGAAAACAAAAATCCATGCTCAGAGTAAGAGATTTTAAATCAATGTATCTTCAATTTTAGACAATAAAAAAATTGGCTACTAAGGCCTCTTTTCCCAGAGTCTATGACTTACTTTTACATAAGCAGTGTTCCCAGTGCACACATAATCAGTCGGGTGCTCTTTGCCTGCGGTGCCGAAAGATACAGTTCCAGTCAGGGAAACTTCCAAAGATTTGGGGAACTTCTGTCCTAAAGGCAGAGATACAGCACCTATTAGAAGTCATACAGCTGTGCCCAGGCTGCAGAGAAGGGGCTGGGGGAGGAAGGGCAGTCACAGGGGTGAGTTCCTTACCAATGACCCAAACCAGGAGGCCCTTCTCCCGGGACAAATCCAGTTGGCCATAACTAATTTTGTACTCTAACTGAGCAATTGGGCCCCTACATGTGAGACAGGAGATATAAAAGCACTGGAATTAGTATCATTCAGCATTTGTTAATGTCCGTTTTGTCACAGAAAGTGAGGAAACGCTGACAGACATTATTAATGCACATACAGACAAATCACACTGCTAATTTATGAGCAGAAATTACAGAACAGGAGGAAATCACCGTGCTCTCAACCCAGTAATCACAAAGGAGCTGTTGATGTTTTAGTTCACTGATAGTGTTTTACTAACACTATGATCAGCATCAGCAACTTTGTATCATTCCATCTTTGAATTTTCATGATAATTACGTGGCAGCGCAGTCATGGCAGCTGTCAGAGAGGCCTACATGAAAATTATCGTTTTAATTTGAAATAACTGTATTTTTGACAAGCTGATCTGGGATTAGCAGTTTTAAGGAACAGGTAACCCTGGGCTGGAAGTGATCTCCAGCTTAATCCACCTGGGGGATTGTGGCAGTGTTTCACGTGAGAAAATACCACAGGGAAACAGGGTGAACAACAGAAGTGTTTGGAATATTACCAAATACTCTGGTATAATTCTGTATTCTGGAAATTAAAGGAATTCCAAGGGAGCATCCCAACATTGACAAGGTTGGTGTCCACTGGCAGCACCCTGATGGAGCACAGTCTCTTATACTGACTCCTAACAGGTTCATTTTGGAAAGATAACAGAGAAATGGAAGAAATTAATTTAGGCTTTCTTTATTCTTACCTGTTGAAGAAAGGCATATGAGCTTCACAGTACTCAAAAGAATTCTTTATGCTTTCATGGAGCTTTAAATTAACCGTTATTTTTATCTGTGATCCCTCTTCAACGAGTTGGTAATATCCCAAAATTGGTGGAACAGGAACCTGGAAAAAACTATATTCATTCTCAAGATATATTAACACCATCATCACAAGATCAATTATATACTGTTTTCATTGCTAAAGTACTATAAAAAAAAACCCCAAACACATACTAATTACTGACTGTGCAAAAGTCTTCAGGCTGCTTGTGATACGGAGATTTGGCGGTACATCTCAGCCTGGATATATTTTGTCTAATTCAGGCATTTAAGTGGTTCCCTGAAAGTAAAAGCAGCGTTGCCAAGCAAAGGTACCAGTAACTCCTGAACATGACTCAGAGAACTCAAGTCCTTAAGTGCCTTCCAAGCAGTTTATTACATAAAAACCATTTAATATGTTTTACTACTTATATTGGACTCAAACTCATTCCAGCATGCCAAACAACACAGGTATTTGTATCCCCATTTGAACACTCAAAACAAGCAAGGGTCGGGCGTGTTGTTACCTGGGAAGTGTAGTAACACAGGTTGAAGGAATCTGAAGGAGGAATGAAAGGGAATTTGTAAGGTCCGTTGTACACAGAATCATGCAGAGGCTCAGCACTGGTGGACATCAGCATGGCAGGGTCCACAGAGGTGACGCAGTGATGGACCACGATGTCTTGGAGCGGGGGTGCGTTCATCGGGAGGTTCAGGCTGAGGGTGACATTTGGTGCAGATCCCTCTATGTCACACTTGGGAAAAGGAAGCCAGGACATTATTCTAAAATACTTGAATCAAATCAGAATGAGATGTTCAAAAATAAAACACATTTTTAGCATTAAAAATAAAAAGAAAATCACTACCAATTTTCAGCTGGCTTCAATCATTAGGACTAACCACCAGTACTGAGACATCAGTCTCTCACATTTGCTGACAGTTTAATTAATTAGGTTGCTTTTACAACATCCACTTAATGGATTCCAGCATGCTCTGGATGGCCTCTGTGGTCCCATGCCAGCTCTGTCACAGCAGCCTTGGGCAGCATGTCCCTTGTCTAGTCCCTCCCTGTGCCAGCTCAGCAGGCCATGATCACTCCTGGGCTTTCTTCTTGCATAAGCCCATCCACTCACCCTGCAAGATGACCTGGGAATTGTCCCTCCGAGAGCAGGAAGCTGCTCACCCATGCAGTCCCTACCAGCATGGCAGGTGAGAAATGACCCAGGCTTTGGAAGTGCAGCATTTAGGTCAGCCTCCTTCAGAGATGAGTATCCCACCTCATGCAAATAATTAAATTACCATTTTATTAGCAGGTCTCTCTTCTTAAAACACTGGCAGTTAGAAATACAGTGTACCAAGACAATATTGTGTGCTTCCTAAGCATAACTCAGAACAAAGAATGAATTATAATATATAGTTACATATTTTAATATATTTCATAATTTTATGGATCTATTTAGTGAATAGTCCCCAATTTTTAAGATTAGACAATGAGATATTTTAATATTAAACAATACCCAGGGAAGCTGTGGAGGCCCCATCCCTGGAAGTGTTCAAGGCTAGGTTGGACAGGGCTGGGAGCAACCTGGTCTAGTGGAAGGTGTTCCTGCCGTTATTTAACACATTGCTTATTAGAAAATCAACTTGCAGTTAGCACAATCATTTCTTACATTTCTTATATGCAAATACTATATGAAATTATTTTTCACCATTTCCTTTAAAAGAAGAAAAAATTGGGAAAATACACGCAATGCAGCTACTGCTGGAAATTTAAATCATGTGGTTACTTAACAAAAAAAGCATGAATCATAGAATCATAGAGTTATTTGGGTTGGAAGGGACCTTAAAGACCATCTAGTCCAACCTACCCTGGCATAGAGAAAAAAAGCAGTAAAAATCAAAATAAAAACCACTAATGCATCAAACTAATATGTAATATTAGCTCCACTTTGAAATATCACAGTATTAAAAACTTGCTGAGGCATTTCTCAACTTTACTTTTTGATGAGTAAATAAAAATGTCATTTTAATTGCTGAAGTACTTGCAAAAAAACAACAAACACATTTTAATTACTGACTGTAACAAACTCTTCAGGCTGCTTGTGATACAGAGATTTGGAGATACATCTCAGCTTGGATATATTTTGTCTAATTCAGGCATTTCAGTGGTTCACCTAAAGTAAGAGCAGCATGGCCAAGCAGTCAAAGGTACCAGTAACTCCTGAACGTGACTCAGACAACAAAATTGGGAAAGTTTTCAACTTAGTATGTCATTTTACATCAAATGAATATTTATTTGCACAAAAACTACTTTGCACATCAAAGGCTCTCACCTTGCAGTTCACAGCTCCATAAACTTGCCACGTGTCCACCACATCCCTCTGGTCATACTGCATACACTTGACCTTCTCAGTGATGCAGACATTAACCTGAGGTTTGCCCTTGTAGGTGCTGGATCTCCAGGCTGGCTGATCCTTACCCACAGGCATCTCCTGGATGTCCTCGAAGGAGCTGTTCAGGCTGCGGATGTTGGCGTTCAGGGGGGTGCCCAGGGGACAGGCCTGGATCAGCAGATTTCGGAGCTGCCCTATCTTTGCGTTCATCTCAGCCTCGTTGTGCCGGCTGGGAGAGATGAAGTCCATGATGCCCAACAACAGAGCCAGTCCCTGGGAGAGCCCACTGATGGTGAGGAGCAGCGGCCGTGGCTCCAAGGTCCCCTCCACCAGCGGGACACAGGCATAGATGAGGCTGCTCTTGTGGAAGGCCAGCACAGGCCAGAGCTCCCCTGCAGCGGTGGACACGGAATACACGGAGGAGTGGTTGATCCGGGTGCAGGTGTCCCGCTGCTCCACGAACATGTGGTCGTCCACCAGCCTCAGCTCGAAGAGCAGGGCCTTGAGGAAGGCACTGTCCGAGGGGACAGGGACGTGCATGGAGCCATTGAAGGTCTCGGCACGCAACTCAACCGTGGGGTAACGTCTGTGGGGAGGGAATCAGAGCAGCTCAGTGCCACATGCCTTTGTCCCACCCAAAATATCATCCCAACAGAGCTTCCAGGGACACAGCCACCCCAGACCTCTTCTGGCTGCAAAAGCATTATGAAAATCTTTGGATTATTGATATTGGGTTTCTCTTCATTATTCAAACAAATCCCCCAAACCCACTGGTCCTAAAAATAACCTTGGGTATGTGGAAGCCGGCAGCAACTTGATAGAAATAGTGGTGGGATCAGAACCTAAATCACTGTGAATAAAACCATTCCATGAGTAGTTAGGATTCTTTCTAGAAAGTCTGAACTTTGAGTAAACACATTCTCCTGAGTAAATACCTATTTTTTAAAATAAAATGTGAATCTGTCCGTCTCTGCTGGCTGTCACACAGAAGTACGGGATGCTTGTATGACACTAAGGGATGACTGCCACAAGTGCAGAACTTCAAAATATTTCTAAGAGGTGAGATCACACTGAAGACAAGTTCTCAGATATTTAAGAAAACAGGTGTTCCATGCAATAAAATACAACAGCTTTTTACCTAGACAGAGTATACTAGTGCTACAGCTTTGCTATAATAATAAAAATAATAACAATTCCACAGTGCACATGCAAGATATGACTTTAAGTTTTTATGACTTTTTCATCATTTCATTTTATCAAGTATTTAAGATGTAATGATAATTTCATGGACAGAGGTTTTGTACCATTTAGAATTGCTATGTTGTACCAATACGTATATTTCATTTCAAATTTTCTAGAGATAATATTTGAGAAATATCATATGAACTGTTTAAAGCTGTATCTGGGATTTTTTGTCCTCCAGCAGTATTGTTTTTTAAAGGGGAGTGGGATGAATTTTGTCTCAAGCTACCCTCAATCTATCAGGAGGAACGGAAGAGTTGTCTTTTAATAAATAGCTGAGAAAAGATAAATTATTACTTCCTAATGTACTGGTTTTGCTCTGTTTTGGAACTGCAGACTCCCCTGAGTGTCTCTTACATGAAGTTTGCTGACAGCCTGGCTTTCCTACGTTCTGTTTTGTGGATTCTGTTAGTTTTGAGGATCCACAGACTCTCAAAGTGCCCATCACAGGTCACATACACGAAGTTAAATCACTTTATGGATCATCTTGCAGCAGATGTTCTCAGATGTTTGTTTGCACTCAGAGCCATGCTTGGACACCATGGGAGAAAAAAAACTGCACAGATATATAAAGGCCCCTACTTGGTCTCCTTTTTATACCAACTTTTTGTGGACACATTGACAGTCTGCTTCTTAAATTGCCACGGAACTTGCAGCCCCAGCAATGTGGGAAGTTGTTCTATCTATGACCTTGTTGGGGTTTTAAAAAGG
>VZRO01004954.1:120901-134952 GCA_013397915.1 Daphoenositta chrysoptera | reverse complement strand
CAGCCCCAGTTTGGGGACACTCCCCGTTTGGGGACACCCCCAGTTTGGGAACACCCCCAGTTTGGGAACACCCCCAGTTTGGGGACACCCCCAGTTTGTCGCGGGGCTTTCCGCGCTCCCGCCCGGGCTGCGCTGCCGCCGGCTCTGCCTCTCCCCCATCGCCCCGGCAACGCCTCCCGCTCCTGCGGGGAATGAGAGGAGGAGGAGGAGGAGGAGGAGGAGGGGGGAGCCGATTGTGCCAAGCGCCGAGCGAAATCCCGCTGGTTTCGGTGGCGGAGCCGGGGAAGGTGGGAAGAGAGTCGGGGCTCAGCTTCCATGCTCTCCACAAAACCTTTTTTCTTTTCATGCTTTGTCGAACCCATTCTGTTCGCCCTTTTTTTTTTTGTCTTTTTATGATGCAAATCCTTTTGTTTCCGCTCGGCTGAATGGGGTAAGAACCTGAAACCCGCCGGTTTTTAAAGGCGTGGGGTGCTGGATGCAGGAGTCAAGCGGAGAAGGATGAAGAGAGATTCCCTTTCACATTTTGCACGAGAAGTAGAGGATAATCAGTGACTGTGCACTTCGGCTTTAGCCAACTGCTCAATAACTCTGGTTATTGCCCTGATAAATCACTGAAAGGTTTGGAACACCCTGATCAGTCACGGTGCAGAGAACATGGAAATGAAGGGGAAATATCAGTGTTAAATAAACCTCTGCGTCCTGACTCATTGGGCGTCGAATTTGAATGCCTGCACGAGTCACAGAACCCCAGAATGGTTTGGGTGGGATCCTAAAGCTCACCCAGTTCCACCCCTGCCATGGCAGGGACACCTTCCACTGTCCCAGGCTGCTCCAAACCCCATCCAGCCTGGCCTTGGACCCTTCCAGGGATCCAGGGGCAGCCACAGCTGCTCTGGGCACCCTCCCAGGGCAGAATTCCTTCCCAATATCCCACTCAACCCTGTCCTCTGTCAGTTTTAATCTATTCCCCCTTGTCCTGTCACTCCAGGCCCTTGCAAAGAGTCTCTCTCCATAATTTTCGTGGGCTCCTTCAGGTCCTGGAAGGCTGCATTTAGGTCACCCTGATTAACTCCACCCCGAGTCCCGTGGATCATCCACCACCTCCAGAATCCTGGTGGCTTTTGGACATTTTGTGTCCTCAGCCCCTTCTCCAGCTGCCACTGGGGAGAGAAACATTGGAATCAAATCTCGGGAGCAGAACTCTGGCCGAGTTAATGGACGGGTGTGTTCCAGTCCCTCCTTCCCAGCCTGACTGGGACAGCCGAGCCTGGGGATGGGACAGTCCCTGCTGTACTCGGACTGGTTTTGTCTTTGTCCCAGGGCAGAGCTGGAGCCAGATTTTAGTGTTAACTCCGGTTGTGTTGGAGCAGGCACACGAGGTGCTCCAAAAAACTGTGACATCCCAGAGCAGCTGGTGCTGCCCCATCCCTGGAAGTGCCCACGGCCGGGCTGGATGGGGTTTGGAGCAACCTGGGATGGTGGGAGGTGTCCCAGCCCAGGGCAGGGAGTGCAACTGGATGATTTTTAAGGTCCCTTCCAACCCAAATCGTGGTTCTGTGATCCTCATCTCCGTGCTAATGCCGTTATGGCCTCATTCCTTTTCCAGGAAAAGGAATTCGTAAATTTTCTTCGTAAAGCCTGGGCTGAAACCTCCTAGTTCCTCGCAGACGAGACCTGAAGCTCGTTTTGAGACACCCGGAGCTCGTTTTGAGACACCTGAAGCTCGTTTTGAGACACCTGAGGCTCGATTTGAGACACCTAAAGGTCGTTTGGAGACACCTGAAGCTCGTTTTGAGACACCTGAAGCTCGATTGGAGACACCTGAAGCTCGTTTTGAGACACCTGGAGCTCGATTGGAGACACCTGGAGCTCGATTGGAGACACCTGAAGCTCGTTTTGAGACACCTGAAGCTCGATTGGAGACACCTGAAGCTCGTTTTGAGACACCTGAAGCTCGATTGGAGACACCTGAAGGTCGATTTGAGACACCTGAAGGTCGATTTGAGACACCTGGAGCTCGATTTGAGACACCTGAAGCACCTCTGTTCTCTGTCGCGGGGGAGCTCCCAAGGAGAGAGGGCTGAGGCTGGAATCTGTTGCTGGGGGAACACAGCCCGGGGCTATTTGGCCTTTTCTAAAGCCGTGGCTTTGTGCCCAGCGTGGTTGTTCTGGGCGCTGTTGATGGGCAGCTGCAGAAAAACAAGCCCCAGAAGCCAAATCGCTCTGCCTGAGGAGGGACGGCTGCGTCCCGAACAGGGCGGGAGGGACAAAAACATTCCTGGGGAATTCAGTTTCCACCAAAGGTCCGGGAACCCTTTCATCCATTCATCTTTGCTTTGCAGCTAAAGGAATCTTAAGATCATCTAGGCTTAGTCTTGCTTTTCACACCGATGGGAGAAGGGAATTTTGTTGCTGTTAGTCCTGGTGGGATCTTTGGAGCGGTGTTCAAAGCGTGTTCTGAGGAAAACCCTGGTTACAAACCCTGGAGTCAGACTGCTTCTTTTTCTGCCCGTGTAATGTCCTTTTTCCCACTTAGATTCAACTTAATGAATACCATTTATGTCAAATTATACCAAATTACGCCAAATTATACCAAATTATAATGCAGCGTGGGTTTGGGATGGGCTAAGGCTTCAGTAAAAGGGTTTTCATGGGATCCTGGAATGGTTTGGGTTGGAAGGGACCTTGAAATTCATCCAGTGCCACCCCTGCCATGGCAGGGACACCTCCCACTGTCCCAGGGTGCTCCAAGCTCCGTCCAGCCTGGCCTTGGACAATTCCAGGGGCAGCCACAGCTGTGCCAGGGCCTCCCCACCCTCACAGAGAATAATTCCTTCCCAAAATCCCAGCTAAACCCCCTCTCTGTCAGTGTGAAGCCATCCCCCTTGTCCTGTCACTCCAGGCCTTTATAAACCTCTCTCTCCATCTTCCTTGTTGGCTCCTTCAGGTGCTGGATGGCCACAGCTGGGTCACCCTCAATCCTTCTCTTTCCCAGACTTGCCTTAATTTAATATTTCATTTGCCAGGATTCTGTTGCGTTTCTTTATTCCACCGAGATTTATTCTGTGTGTGCTTTTCCTGTGAATTAAATGCACGTTTTCAGCAGAAATGCATATTTATAGAGACAAATCCTCGGAGTGTTCAGTCGCCTTCGCGTTGCCCACGGTCACACACGGCACAAGGCAGCAAAATTAAAGTGATTTAATTTTTATTTGCACGCTCAATGTGCGTTAACAAATTCAACATACAAGGTAGCATTACAGAATGTAGGTTAGCTTATAGCATTATGCAGTTTCACACAGGTTGAGTTAGGTTTTTTGCCTTTTTTCTTTATTTTTTTTAAATTTTTTTTTCCACACAAAGTTGTAACTGTCCAAGTTCATTTTACAATAGAAGACACAAGGTAAAGAATAACCACACCTGGGAGATTTTACAGTGAGTCCGCTGTCACTTACTGTCTATTTTATGTTTTAAAAAATATATATCTGCACATCTTCAGTTTCCTATTATTCCAGAAGAGTGTTGGAGCTACTCCTACCTGCCCGATAGCCTAAGTCTATTTACCCTGAGCATGTTTCCTTGACAAGAAATTCATCTTTCCTTTGCAACTAAAGGAATCTTAAGATCATGTAGGCTTAGTCATGCTTTTCACACCGAAGGGAGAAGGGGATTTTGTTGCTGCTGTTAGTCCTGGTCGGATCTTTGGAGCGGTGTTCAAAGCATGGAAAAGTCGTGACAGTTGCTTAAATTGCAGCAACACAATTGCTTAGTGCAAAAACTAGGAGTGAAAGAGATCTACAGCAATTTTCCAAGGGGGAACTCGTTCTCTGGGCTGTCTCTCTGAGCTGCCAAGAGCTCGAGCTGCAAAGCGTTTAAGACACGGATAAAATCTACTACAACCTCAGGCAGAAATCCTGGCCGTGGGGATGGGGAGAGGGGGAGCAAAGTCCACGCTCGTGTCTGCTGAGAAATGGAGCTGCAGCCTCAAGGAGCCACAGCCTGGGAGGGAGGGACGGTGAGTGAGTGGCTGGGAGTGAGAAAAATCAGCTTTCCAAAAATAACGCCTCGGGAAGAGATGCCAAAGTGGTGGCAGCTCACAAAGTGCTGCCTGCTCAGCCTCGCTCAGTTATTCCCATTGCAGAAGGTGAAAAGGATCATTTTTCCAACAGGGATCTAAAATTCAGCACTCAAGTCCTGTAAGTAGGTAAATGATATTAATTTTTTTTAAAAAATGATAATCTGTTATTTGCATTCCTATTTGCATCCCACGGGGCTCGGAGCAGAGTGGCTGCCTGGGAGCAAGGAAAGGTTTCCTGAAAACCTGGGGCTGTCCAGGAGCCTCTTTGCAAACCCAGTTCTGCTTCTGTATTTCCACTGGAGAGCCCAGGAACAATTTTAGTTATACTCATTCCTGCTCAATTCACCAGCACTGGTTACCATTAATTATTTGCTGCCAGTTATCATCCTTATCTGTGCCCTGGCTGGGCTGCAGCCACAACACCCAAACCCACTCTGTGCCAGGATGCTCAGGTTGCATCCAAGGGCAGCTCCAGGCAGCTGCTGCCAAACTTTATGAGCTTCTGTTCCAAATTCCTGACTCTGCAGGGTTAAAACAGCCTGAGGTGCTCAAGGCCCCTCTGGTCAGGGCCATCTCTCCCCTTGAAGGTGGTTCCCAGACTCAGGAGTCAGCCAGGATTGCAGGATTCCCTCAAGCTGCCTTGAAACTCTGGATCTGGCCCATTTTTGGTGCCAGGCTTTGTGTTTACTCCTCTTTTGGGAGCTCTTAGGTGACTGCAGGATCAGGTCTGATGCAAATTGACTCCAGCATGGATGAAGGGAAGCTTTGTGATGTTTTCATGCACAAGCTCTGCCTCCAAGACCTTTCCCTACCTCAGCTTTGTTTTGCTGTTGAACAGAACCCATCAGCCAGGTAGAATTTGGCATTTCATGGTTAAGAGTTTCTTCACCAATCAATGTTTGGGTTTTCTCGGGCCCTTCATGCACAGACAGGATTAAATAAAATGAAACTGAGCAGGATTTCCCCCATTCCTACAGTCCATGAGGTCCTGCCACGTGGCAAAAGCAACGGGATCAGTTTGTTGGGGTTTGGATTTTAGAATCAAGCCTTGCAGGTTGTGACCTCACTGCTCCACAAGTCCATCCCAACGACAAGGATTTCTGTGCCTGACACAGAATTGTTTCTTCTCTGAAGGCCAGTGCCATTTTCCCTGTATTTTCCTTTTGTGCCAGTGCAGAATTCTAACCCAGCTCTACATGGAAACGTGGTTGGGACTCCCAAACCAGCACAGAACAGAACTGCAAGAACCAATGGGCAGGCAAAACTAACAAGAAACTAGAGGTTAAACAGCAGAATTCAGAAACTTTGGGAGAAGCCTAATAAAGACAGGCCAATCTTGGTGAATACCAGCAAAGACAGCTCGGCACAAACACAACTTCCATAGTGACAGATAATTGTATTAAAACCTGCAACTTGATATTGGCAGTTATACTAATTTCAGTTTGTAGTAGGCATGCAATAGCGTGATTACACTGTTATATATATTCGTGGTACCTTTTTTTTTCCATTTATTTCTTTATTCCCCATCGGGTTATTTATCTTTTTTTTTCTTTTTTTTTTTGCGTTTTTTTTTCTTTTTAATTTCTTTTTCGAACGCTCCTTAGAATTTTAGCGCCCCTGCGGAAAAAAAAAAACCCCACATCGCTAACGAGAACCGATCGGCTGCTGCTTCTCAACGAAAAATTTTAGTCCTACAGCTAAAACAAGGTTTAAGTCTGTCCTAAGGGGTGGGTTTAGTGCTCAGTACTCGCTCAGGCTGTGCCACTTGGCCACGGCTTTCCTGGGGCTGTCGCAGACCTGGCGCCAGTGCTCGGCGCCCGCCGCGCTGCCGCTGTGGGCGCCCAGGATCAGCCTCCCCACCACCTCGTTCTTGGTGGTGCGGTCGAAATCGATCACCAGGAACTCCATGCTGATGTCGGGCAGGAGATCCACGGGGATGTCGTAGATGAAGGACTCGTTGAAGACGGGGTTCAAAGTGCACTTCTTGACGTGGGTTTTCTTCTTGGCGATGCGCTTGCGGCCGTAGTAGACGTTCACCTTGACGTAGGGGTCTGCTGGGGGGAGAGGGAGCAGCCAGTGACACGGCCCAGGGTGGCTCCAGCACAGCTTGGGGGCCACAGGTGCACGCTGGGGTGGGTTGGGAGGGACCTAAAAATCCCATTCCGCCCCCTGCCACGGGCAGGGAGACCTTCTCTTACCCCAGCTGGTTCCAGCCTGGCTTTGGGCGCTGCCAGGGATCCAGGAGCAGCCACAGCTGCTCTGGGCACCTCACCCTCACAGGGAAAAATTCCTTCCCAACATCCCACCTGGCCCTGCCTTCTGGCAGGTTGAAGCTGTTCTCCCTTGCCCTGCTGCTGCTCCAGGCCCTCACAAACACTCCCTGTCCCTGCTGGCTCCTTCCAGCACTGTAAGGTCACCCCAAATCCTTCTCTTCCCCACACTGACCACCCCAGCCTTGCTCAGGACACAGCCCCACGAAGGGTTGAGGCAGTTTCAATAATTTCCAGACGGGAAACGCTGCCAGTGGAAGGTGCTGGGAAAGAAGAAAGTTTAAAACAAAGCCTTCCTTTTCCCCCCAGCCTCCCCCGGCCCTCGGGCAGCTGCTCTTTATGCAGACACTGCTGCGGGATTACAATCGAGATACCAGGCACTGAGAGCTTTTTTTTTCCCCATGGCACACAAGTTTTGAAGCTGGAAGGCCCTTGGCCCAGCTGGCACTGCCTCTTTTTCACCTTTTTTTTTTTACCCAGCTGAACTGGGCTTATGTATAATACAAAGATCATACAAAAATAAACAGTGTTAGTCACAAGATTCTGCAGGTAGAACATCACTGAAAAATTTATCCTGTGGTTGGAGACTACACATGCACAGCTTTTTCTTTACTTGTTTTTTTTTTAAAGAAAGAGTAAAATGTAGGGCCTGCCATAATTAAGCCTGGTCTGCATTTATCTGAATTCCCTCTGAGGTGCAAAACCAGGGCTACATTTGCTCTCAGTCAAGCTGTTACTGATTCTCGAGTTGATTCCAACCATTTCCCCATAATCCTGAGGGAGACTTTGCTAAGGGGATTCAGGAATCTGAGAATCTGTGAAACAGAACAGCTGCTCTTCTCCTCTCTTCAAACAGCACAAGAACAAACCCAGCAAAAACAACAAAAATGAAAAAATCCAAACCACCGAGCCAGGATTGTCTCCAATTCCTCCTCTCCATTCGGAGTCTGTCACTGCTCCTTGTCACACTTGTCCCCCTCCTCTCCCAGAGGCCTGAGCCAGCCATGGAAACAGCTCAGGACCAGGAACCACAGAATCATGGAATGACTGAGGCTGGAGAAGCCCTTCAGGATCACCCAGTCCCAGCTGTGCCCAGTCCCCACCTCGTCCCCAGCCCAGAGCACTCAGTGCCACCTCCAGCCCTTCCTTGGGCACCTCCAGGGATGGGGACTCCAAACGCCCCTGGGCAGCCCCTTCCAGTGCCCAATCCCCCTTTCCATGGGGAAATTCCTGCTGATGTCCACCCTGAGCCTCCCCTGGCCCAGCCTGAGGCCGTTCCCTCTCCTCCTGTCCCTCCTGTCAGGGAGTTGTGCAGAGCCACAAGGTCCCCCCTGAGCCTCCTTTTCTCCCTTTCCCAGCTCCCTCAGTTCTCCAGCCCTTTCCCAGCTCTCTCAGGAATTCCCCAGCCCTTTCCCAGCTCCCTCAGTTCTCCAGCCCCTTCCCAGCTCCTTCAGGAATTCTCCAGCCCCTTCCCAGCTCTGTTCCCTTCCCTGGTCACCCTCCAGCCCCTCCTGGTCTTTCTTGACATGAAGTGACGGAGCACTCGGAGCAATCCATCACCCTCAGGAAGAATTTGAGGAAAAAGAAGTGCAAACAGCCAAAATCTTCAGCTAAAACAAGGGGTAAAGCCCTGCAAATGAACTTGGGGATTTATTTTTTCCCCCACACATGCAGAGCTGGAGAAAATAGCTTCTACCTGAGAGGCCAGTGATGTCCATCTTTGGCAAATGCCTGGCTTTCAGCACCACCACGGTCATTCTCTGTGCCACGGGCTGGTAGGACAGGGACACCTGCAGCTCCCCTCTGCTGATGCACTTCTGTCAGGGTGAAACACAGAAGGAGGTCTCAGAGACAGGGACAATTTCTGGAGGTCACCAGAATTCCCTTTCCTCGTGCTAAATGCCTTAAAAAGTGGGAAAAATGAGCCACAGGTCGTTCTTGGTGCCTCAGGTGCAGAAGGGAAACCACGCCGTGCTCACCCCACAGCTGTGAGCACCCCCAGAGCCTGGAATTCTGCAATTCCAGCAGGGCAAACCTGGTGGCACCTTCTGAGGGAGGAGTGGCCATGGCTGGCTGTGGGGATCTGTGACTAAAGGGCTCTGAGAGGTCGAGGAGCTCAAATTCCACTGATTTTTGGTGGAGCTTCAGCAGCTGAGCCCCTCAGGCTCTTCAGGAGCGCCCTGACAGCCTCACCATCAGTTCAGCCTGCAAAGCTACAGGATGATTAAAAGATTAAAAGAAGATCGAACCAGAGCTGGTTTTGTCTCGGATCTCGGTTAAACCTGCTGTGCATCCTTTCAAAGAGTAACATCACCTTAACAAAACATTCAGATAATTAGTTTTGGTTTCCAGTGTGTGTGCTAACTTCCACTGAGCTGGCACTAATTGGGCTGGAGCTGATTTGCTGTCAAGGTGAACAGCACCAGGGGTGGGAACAGAGCTGCTGAAATTTTGGGCTCTCTCCCAAAATTCCAAACCTCCTCCTGCCCCGTCAGGGACTGGGAGCTGGCAGAGCAAAGGGTCGGTGAGGCCCCAAGGAAGGGATTTTTCTCCTTTCAGAACACTGGGGCACAACAGCAAATGCTCCATTCTGTGCTCTGAGGTGAAGTTCTGTCGATGCTCCTGCTCAGCTTAGCGGGAAAAATGCGGAGTGTGAACTTCAACATGGAAAATGTTCATTTTCTTTGGGCGGTTTCTTTTTATTTGGGTGGTTTCTGTGTGTTTAACACGAGTTTTTCAAATGCCTGGGATCACAGAATCATAAATATCCTGACTAGGGACTCACAAAGACCATGGAAGTCCAGCTGCTGGGAACTTACTGCTCCTGCAAATCTTTGGGAGGAGAATAAATATTTGAGCAAGTTCCTGGCCCTGGAAGGGAAACGTTTGGAACTTTGGCTCCTTGGATACACAAGAATACAACTGCCAGAGAGAGATTTTTGTGGGGGGTGAGAATGTTATTAAGAGTTTTGAGGTTTTTCTGGTCTTGAGGTGTCCCTGCCCACGGCATGGGGTTGGAATGAGATGATCTTTAAGGTCCCTTCCAACCCAAATCATTCTGGGATTCTGCTTCAAATTGATTTTCAGCCTGTGATTGTCAGTTAGGAACTCCTGGGAATGTTCACCAGGATGGGATGCAGGCCTGGCTGGGGTCACTGGGTCGTTACTGGGTGTTAAATGCAATTCTGCATCCCAGATTTTGAAGCCTCCTGACAAACTTTGTTCAGTTTTGATGCTGTGGAACGGTGCAGATTTTCAAGCGTGCACTGAGGTAAATCAATTTTTGATTACTAATAAATGTTAAATAATTGGCATCCTTGATTAAAATTTAAATCTATTTTTTCCCCTCTATTTTTATTCTATTCCTTCTAAGAGATCCAGTCAATGCACTGAAAAAGAAAAATATTAAAAACTCTGAACCAGCCACTTGTTTTATCATAAAAAGCATCCCAAGAACTGAAGAGCAGCCAAGTAATTACCAAAACTCTTGTTTTGTTGGGGTCATTGACACAGAATCTCCTTTAAATAATACTAAAAAAGAAAAAAAAAAAGCTAAACACCCCATAAAGCAGAAACATTTCAAGTTAAATAGTGCCACTCTAGGACATAAGGAAGGATTTTATAGAGCCCAGCAACGATTTCCAAGATGTTACAGCAATAAGTGAGCCCAAATGCCTTTTGCTATTGAACCTGGGAGCTGGGCAGCAGAAATCAACTGAGCAAGAGGATTAAAATCTTAAGTACCTCCTCCTCTCCCTCCTCCTCCTCCCTGAGCACACAAACATCTGCTCCAGAGTGCTCATCCTTCTGTTTACAGCACCAGGCACTGAGAGTGGGATTCATTTCGCTGGGATTCATTTCACCCAAATTTTAGGTTTGTTCCCACTCCAGCTCGTCTCGGGCGGGTTCCTGGGAGCTGATTTCTGCTCCAGGACAAGGGGAATCCCATCAGGCTGCACTGACACGTTTTACAGCAACAATTCAGATGTAAATAATTCCAAGTAGAGGGGTCTAAACTGGTCAGATCAGACGAATCTCCCTCTCTAAGTGAGGCTTGCAGATGAACGTCCCGTTACCACATCAGCTTTTATTTTATTCTTGGCACCATCCATCATAACATCCATCATTCCTGTGCCTCAGGAGTGACAAACCCTTACCCAATTACCATCACCACACATCCCAGCTGAACCCACAGCCACATCACACCCAAAATACGCATCTGGGGAAAACCAGAGCTCCTGGCTGCGGGTTTGCTTTATTCCTCTGCTTTATTCCTGGCGGTTTGACCACGGATCAAAGAACCAGGATCGAACACAGGGCGAAGAGTTGCACGACACGTGAGGGACTTACCTGTATGTTCCTTTTGAGGATCTCCCTGGTCAGCTGGACCTTCCCAGTGCTCGGATCCACCCCTGCAAGGGGCACCATCACCTCCCCGATCACATCATCCCGGGAGAAGCGGTCGAAGCTGAGCACGAGGAAGTGCAGCACCAGGTCCTGGAGCTGGCTGTAGGGGATGCCGTAGAAGGTGAAGGTCTCGTCGAAGACGGGCTCCAGGGTCTTGCGGAGCACCCGGGTCTTGACACGGTGCCTCTTGTCGGGCAGAATGGTCATCTTGATGTAGGGGTCGGAGCTCTGGGTGTGCTCGTCCATCACGGGCAGCCCGTGCGCCTCCTGGATGGTGACCACCAGCGCCTTTTTGGGGAAGTTGTAGTCCACTGAGAAAGTCAGGTCTCCCAGCATCACGTCGTCGCCCGGGGAAGAGGGGGAGGAGGTTTTGCTCCCTCCGGGAGTGAGGCTTTGATCCGGGCTGAGTTCGTCTCCGTAATCGACTTCGATGGGGAGCCGGGCGAGGTTGGGGGCTGCGCCCGGAGCCTCCGCAGCCTTCTCGGAGCCCACCAGGCCGGACTCAGCCGCATCCACCAGGAGGTTCCCCCTGCCCCCCTCCTTGGCCGTGCCGTTCTTGTCTCTCCGGATCCGGTTGATTTTCTTCTTGTTGCTCAAGGTCTCCGGGTAGATGCTGATGCCTTTCAGCATGTGAATGAATTTGTACGGGGGGGTTTTGTGCTTCTTTTCTGCTTGCTGGTGACAGCATGTCCACACAAAGACTGTGACTGAGACGGAAACCACCAGGACGGTGGCTCCAATGAGTCCTGCCACCACGGGGGACACATCTGTGGGGGAGACAAGGCAGTGAGGCCCCGGGTGTGCAGATCTGCCCAGCCCTGTCGCGCTCCCAATCCTGGGATCTGCCTAGCAAAGCTTCCCCAGACACTGCTTCTATTTCTGAATTTATTTCTCACCCTCCTGAGGCGTGCCTGACCTGTGTTCCATGTGCTAAGGATCTCAAACTGTTGATTGCCTTATCTTGCCAAGCCCAGCTCCTGCATCACCAGCATCTCCATAGGAACGCGGGCTCTTGATGTGCAGGAAGGCATTTCCTTTTATTTTTTTTAATGCCCTGTTCAGAAACGTTACACAATTCTATTTTCACAACAGGGAGGGAGTAATAAATGTGGCTGTAATGCTGGATCTGAGTTATCCTTTATTAACAATGTATAAAATATCACTTTGCCCTGAAATGGTTGTTTAGCCTTGTGGCCGAGGCCAAGGGTAAACATGAAATCTCCCACGGAAATCCAGTGTCCAAACCAACAGACAGAAAATCCTCGGCTTGGATTTAGGGATTATCTGATATTTTCTAGATTTTATGCCAACCGTGTTAATCTGTAATGGCGAGGCAGAAAAATAATAAAAAAAAATACCACGTTCATTTTGATCTGGTTATTTGCTAAGGGATGACTTTGGAGAAGTTTTACCGAGGCACAGAATGAAACCAGTGGTGCTGAGCTCCCCAGGACACTGCACTGACATCCTCCAGTGATTCTGAGAGGACTGAAAGGCTGGAGTGGATGGAGGAGGGAGGGTGGAGAGCAGATGGAAGAGAAGGAGATGCAAAAAGAGCTGGGGTGGTTCAATCTGAAAAGGGGAGGAAAAAGAGGGGATTTTTTGCTGTCTTCAGTTTCTTGGTGGGAGGTTTTAGGAAAGGTAGAACCAGGCTCTTCGTGTAACTTATTTCTGTATTCCTGGTTTTAAAGCTATTTTCTTTTATTTTTTGGAAGCCAGCAAGCAAACAAACACAAAAAAAAGCCCTCTAACCCCACATCTCTTCCTCTTACAAATTGTACAAACCACTCCTTTACCAAAACCCATCGTCATGGCAATCGTGGCAGTACCCAAGTGAGACAGCTGGTTAAGAAAAGATAACCCTGTCTCACTTTCCTCCTCATTGTGTACCACAGACAGGAGGAAATAACCTTCTAACCTCATCCTTGAAGCTGTAGAGAGCACCACGAGTTTGGATTTTCTCTGTTCTTCCCACATCCCCATTTACTGAGGTTGCCAGGCTGTAAACTGAGCACCTGACAGACTCAGGGAAAATTGTTTTGCCTTCTCCCAAAACAGGAAAAACCACTTTTGGATAGACAGAAGCCTTTCTGACCTACAGCTGGACTCTTTGTCAGTGGTGATTGATCCCACAGAGAAACCTGTCCCAGGTCTCACTGCAGAGCCTGGCATTGAATTAACTCAAGCAAGAAGAATTCATAACATTGACAAAACACTGCCCCAAAAACCCAGCTTCAGTTTGTTACTTAATGTTCCCTCTTTGATATGAGGCAAATGGTCTTTAAACCGCTCATTTGGAGACAACTCAGCTTACAAAGCTTTGGTGGATACGTAAGAAAAATGCTGAAACTCCATTCTTATTCTTCTTATTCTTCTTATTCCTTATTCTTATTCCTTATTCTTAATCTTGCTTCTTGTTTTGTTTCTGTTGCATCCTCACAGAATCAGCTCTTGTACCTTTATTTCCTGCAGCTCTGATGGGACAATTTCAAGCCTCAGGCCATGGCTTGAGGTTTGCTGTGTCCCACCTCATCTCATCCAGTGCCTGTTCGTGCCTCAGCTGCTCACAGTCCCCCTTGTCCTGGCTGAAGGCTCCTATTTATGTAATCATTCCACACCTCCATTGGTCCTGTCTCCATAATTCCCTGCATTTGCAAACTACGCTGACCTAAAGCTGCCCAAACCCAATTTTAGCGAAGCTTTTGCAGCTTTCAGAGCACTCCCCATGCCCAACGTCCATCTGAAATGGCAGCACAGCCTGACACCTCCCTCCAACAGAGCAGAACTTTGGCTTTTTTACCCAAACTTTGTGCGAGAGGTCTTTGTTCCGATGCTAAGATTCGACCACAACAAAACCAAAAACCACTGAAAACCTTTTCAACCCGGTGCTTGCTAAGGATACCCCAATGGTGGCCCGTGGTTAAATGGTGACAGCACGTGGCTCTCGCACCCCAGGAAACACAGGGTGAGAGGGAACTGGGGCTGTTGTCCGTGGGATAAACGGTGCTGGATGGAGGAATATCCCCGGGTGCTCCGGGATTCGGAGGAAACGCAGCGCCCGGGGCCCGGAGGGTGCCAGGGGAAGGTCAGCGGGCGCTGCAGGGCAGGCGGAGGCAGCGCTTCGGATGCTCAGCGCCGGAGGAACCCCGGAGGAACCCTGGAGGAACCCCGGAGGAGCCCTGGAGGAACCCCGGAGGAGCCCCTCCTCACCCCGGGGCGGCACGAAAATCACGGCAAAGCCGAGCGATCCTCGGCCCCGCGGCCCCGCTCGGCCCGGGCGCTTCGCTCCCCGCGGG
>VZRO01004954.1:88352-119658 GCA_013397915.1 Daphoenositta chrysoptera | reverse complement strand
GAGGACGCGGAGCTGCCCGCGGGCTCCGCCGCGACGGGCGCTGCCGATGGCGGCGGCTCCGCCAGGCCCGCGGGGAGGGGGCCCGGGGAGGCCTCGCCGAAGGGCGGGAGGAAACCCCCCGGGAGAGCGGCCCCGGGCCCCGGCAGCCCGGCGGCGGCGGAAGGTACCGGGAGGGGCGGCGGCGCTGGGCCCTGGGATTTGGTGGTGTTTATTTTGTTTTGGAGTTTGGTTTTTTTCTTTTTCCCTAGGAAGTGATATAGGTTAGAATGAAAATGAGGCCTTTCCCGATGTTTTGCTATCCCTGGCAGTGTCCAAGGGCGGGTTGGACGGGGCTTGCAGCAGCCTGGGATGGTGGAAGTGTCGCTGCCCTGGCAGGGGTGGCACTGGAGGGGCTTTAAGGTCCCTCCCCACCCAAACCATTCTGTGGTTGTTTGGGAAAGGGACAGTCCGTCCTTGTTTTATCCCCCGTGAGGCCAGAGAAGAGGGGGTTGGAGCATCTCGGTGCCCAGGCCAGGCTGAGGGAGCTGGGGCTGCTGAGGCTGGAGAGGAGCCCCGGTGAGAGGGGCCCTCAGCCCGGGCTGTCCCCGTGTGCAGGGAGGGTCCCAGCAGGGCCCGGGCTCTGCCCCGGGGCCCAGCGGGGGCAGCAGAGCCACGGGCAGGGCCTGAGCCCGGCGATTCCCTGCACAGGAGGCAGAACTCCTGCCCTGGGCAGGGCCCGGGCTGGCACAGAGCCCGGGGAGGCTGCGGAGTGTCCCTCCCTGGGGACATCCCAGACCCGTCTGGCCACAGTCCTGTGCCCTGTGCTCTGGGATGGCCCTGCCTGAGCAGGGAGGTGGCACCAGAGGGGACCCTCTGTGGCCCTTCAGACTCGATGGATTCTGTGATTCTCAGTGAGAATTGTGGTCTCTGTTTCTCGCGCTGCCGCGATGAGCTCCCTGATTTGCCTGAAAGCTGAGTTTGTGTCACGGAAGGAGGTGGAGTGGGACAGCTCCCAGTTGTTTTCCGGGCTGTGGAGCCTGCACAGGACAGGAAGGGGAGGGTTTGAAGGGTTTGTAGCCACCCCTGCAGCCAGGTGGGTGCATTGTCCTACCACGGTGGCTGTGGAAATGCATCCTGAGGGTGCAGCCAACTGTGCTGTTCCAGCTGGGAATTACCCCTGGCTGTGCCTGCCCCTCCTGTGGCAGCTGCATTTGTACAACAGGAACTGCAGCCTTGATCTGAACAAACCACCAGGTTCTGGCAGTTGGCTCATGTGACAGGGGCGGGTTGGAGCGTGGCTGTGCAGGGCTGATAGTGAGGGAGCGAGGCTGAAATAGCTGGAACGGGATCTCTCTGCCTGGCTCAGTTTCCAGCCAGGATGGAGCTGCTGCTGCTCCGTGCAGCTGCATCACATCCGTGGCTGAGTTAGACTCGTGCAGTTGGTTTGATGGGTCGTGACACACTTTTGTGTCTTATCTTTGCTCTGTGTATCCCTGTGGTGCGTCTGACTGGGCGTTCTGTTTGCAGGGAAAATCCCTAAGCTGTACACAGAGGTGGAAGTGAGTTCTCAGCGGGATCCTCATCCAGGTGAAAACCCTGGTGCAGCACCAGAGGCTCCAGGGAGAAGCTCTCTGCAGGTGGCTGCCAGGAATCCCACCACGATGAAGCCACCCAAGAACGCCAGAGCTGGTGAGTGGTTCCAGCAGAGTGATGAGGAAAATTTGGGTTTGGGGCTGTTTATTCCACTGGATAAACGTGGTGAGTGATACAGCAAACTCTGGGGTTGTGAACACGGTGGGGGCAGTGTAGGTGCAGTATTTCTTTTAAGTTTCAATCTTATGCTCCATAGTTCAGTGTCTCAGCAAAGTGCAGGTGTCCCAGTGGAACTTGCTGGAGTTGATCTCTGCAGTTTTTGGCTACTAAAAATCACTCCTTTGCTTCAGAGAAAATGATGATTCTTTTCTTTCTCTGAGTCAGCAAAGCAGGAAAAACACTTTTTATTTAAGTCCTGGAAACTGTAACCTGTTCTTGCTGTGTGGTACCTGGAGTTTGGAACTTTGTTAAAGTTGTGAAAAGGCTGCTGAGGCCATTCTGTAAATCAGTCTGGAGGAGGTGGCAACTGCATGACCTTCACGTGCCTGAGTAACTCAGTCAGGTCCTGCAGAATTGAATCCATCATTCAGAAGACTCTCTACTTCTCGTGGCTGTTTCTCTTTGGGTGGTCTCCCATCAGCTGATGGAAGTTTGGCTGTGTCAGGAGCTGCAGAATTCTAGTTGGTGTTTGTTTTTAAACTCATCCTCTCACAACGTGCTGGACGTGAGGGACCCGAAGTTTTCCATTCCATTTCTGCTGATTTTCAGAGGAGCAGGACGGGGAGGATGTCGAGAGGAGGAAGAGGAGGAGGAAGGCAACCAAACGGAAAAGAGAAGGGAAAAGCCAGGAGGAAGAGGGCTCTTTGTCCTGTGATATCAAACTGGACGAGTCCCTGGATCGCACCCTGGAAGATGGAGCCAAACAGCACAACCTGACCGTGGTCAACGTGAGGAACATCCTGCACGTGAGTGTGGGGCCTGGGCTGCAGGCCAGGCTCCTGGGAGTGGTGCTGGCCCTTGGATTCCTGATTCGTGGTCAGCACCCACATCCTGATCTCTCCTAATAAATCATGTGAATAAATCTGTAAAGATGGGATCCGTGGTGTCCGTGCCTCTCAGCTGGACCCTGCTTTGCCAGGAGGTGTTGATCCCAACTTCCCTGTGTTCACAGGCACCTGGGCCTGTTTTGCTTTTCCTGAGCAGCAGCAGCAGGAATAACTGAACTAAAATCGTCCTTCTGGGCCCACGTGAGCAGATGTAGGCTGTGAACTCTGTTTCTTGTTTTGAATGAGCTGTTTCATCATAAAATTCTGCTGGAATTCCGAGTGGTGCTGACAGAAACGCATCACTTTTAGTTCATGTCCATCACACAACTCTCAGTTAGAAAGGAGCTGCCAGAAGAATAAGCTGTCACAGCTCTGGAGTCAATCTCTTAACTCTGCACCTCTGTTGGGTCTGGATTTCAGTTCATCCCAGAGCAGGATCTGGAGAGCAATAGGATTTATTTTCCCACGGGGTCAAAAATCGTACCTTTTGTTTTCCCTGCAGCCAGAATTGTCCAAATCCAGGTGATCTCAGGTATTTTCCCTTCTTGCCATCCCTGTGGCAAACAACCTGGGGACTGCCATGCTTCTCCCAGGCAGATTCACCAGAGGATTCTGTGCAAGTGCCCTGAATTAATGCCTTTCTCTATCATGTGCTGCTGTGGGAGGGCTGGAGATTCCTCACCTGCCTTCCCTGGAGCCTTGTGGAGGCCTTCAGAAAATGCAGGTTGGGGTATTCTGTCTCTCCTGCCTTCCCCTGCTTCTCCTAAATATGTGCAGTGTTTGCTGGAATGGTGTAGCACAGTGTTTGGAGACTGTATATTATCCATACTTTCTCCAGAGATTTTCACCCTTGTTTTGGGAGCCTGCGAGTGCTTCAAGATTGAAGTTTAATCAAGATTGAGGTTTTTTTGTTGCAGCTTCCCAGCAGCATTTCTCCTGTGACTGGGATCAGCACATTTTACTGATTACATGACATGACTGATTACTGATATCAGGGAAACTGGTGTGGGCTTTTGTTTTGACTGTTTTCTTTCTCTCTGCTGGGAATTTATTCTGGGGAGCATTCACAGAGAACGCAGTGTAAATGTTTTCATCACTGCTGTGCTGCTTTAAATGTTACTGTCTGATCTCTGAGCAATGATTTTTACTTCAGTGTCATCACAAAGCATATTGTACACTGAGTATTCCTCCATCCTCTTTCCAGGTAGTTTATTCTAACACTTGCTACACTGTCTGTTTCTCTCTAATAAGCACCCTGGTTTTGTGTGTTCCTTTAGGAAGTAATCACAAATGAACACGTGGTGGCCATGATGAAAGCAGCCATCAGTGAGACAGAAGATATTCCTTTGTTTGTGAGTAAAAAGCTTGCTCAGTTTGTTTTGTCAGTTGTTCCAAATGCACAAATGCCTTCCCCACTCTGCCTGCCTGCACCATCATGGCACGTGGGGAGAAGAGGTAGAATAAATAGGTAATTTACTTTTTGTAATAATTGGGTTTCAATATCAGATTTGCCACCTGGATGCAGTGAGTAGTGTCTGAGTGTAAATTATGAAACAGGAGTATGAGGAGTTATTTTGGAGGTCACTGTGGTGGTGTCTGAAAGGGAATGAATTCAAAGGTAGTGAATTTAAAGGCAATGAATTTTTAAAAAGGAGACAAGTTTCATAGTAAAGAGTTGCTGGGGGAGTCTGTAGGTAAGGAAATGACTGAATTTGTTGCTGTTGTCTTGTTTTAAACCCTCAGGAGCCCAAAATGACTCGTTCCAAACTGAAGGAAGTTGTGGAGAAAGGAGGGGTAAGTAAATCATCCTCTCTTCCTGTTGCACCTTCCCCTTGCCCAAGGGGCAGCTCCAACTTCTGTGACAGTGACAGGACCCAGGGAAGGGCTGGAGCTGTGCCAGGCAGGTTTAGGCTGGAGAGCAGGGAAAGGTTCTTTCCCCAGAGGGTGGTCAGGCTCTGCCCAGGCTCCCCAGGGAATGGGCAAAGCCCCGAGGCTGCCAGAGCTCCAGGAGTGCTTGGACACTGCTCCCAGCACAGGGTGGGGTTTTTGGGGTGTCTGTGCAGGGCCAGGGGCTGGACTCAGGATCCTTGTCCCTTCCAACTCAGCCTATCCAGTTATTCTGTGAGTGGTTTTGACTGTGTGACCTTCTAAGAGAAGTGTAAAGCTTTTGTGTGGCTGAGTCTTGAAATGAAAAAAAATCAGTTAAGACAGGGTTAAAAACATGGATCCATTTGAGCTGAGCAGCACAGAGCCAGGTCAGGGCTGGGAAGGGCAGAAGGGCAGTGAACTCCCAGTGTCCACTGTCCTGAAGTTGCTTCCTGGAGGTCCCGTGGGAGGTTTGAAGGCTTTGTTTGAGCTCTCTTGTTGCTTGGCCACTGTGGAGATCAAGGTCAAGGATTCTCCCTGCCTGTGTGACCCAGCCCAAGTCTTCTTGCTGTCCCTAGGTGATTCCAACGTGGAATATTTCTCCAATTAAGAAGGCACACGAGATGAAGGTAAGTGAATTGCTGCTGGGAAAGGGGAGACCATACTGGAGGCTTCCTGCTGAGGCAGAGATCTTTTGGAGGGCTGGAGCAGACTCGTGTGCTAAAACCACTCTGAGCTGGTGTCTGCTCGTGCAGTGTAAAAAGTCATATCATATGAAAAGTCATTTGTGCCTGTTCCTGCACCTTTTCAAACCACTTGCTTTCCTTTGCCAGTCTTTCAGTAATTTATTTCTTTGGTTTCTTCAGGATTTCCTTTCTGAGCTTCAGGGTGTTTCCTCAGTTAGCAAGATTTGCTCCGGCTGTGCTCCCTTGGAGTGCAGCTCTTCCTCCTCCTGTTAACAGTGGTCACCCTCTTTCTCTTGTGTGCAGCCACCTCAGTTTGTGGACATTCCCCTGGAGGAAGATGATTCCTCTGATGAAGAATACCAGCCTGATGATGAAGATGAGGACGAGACTGCAGAAGAGGTAAATGCAGCTTGTGCAAAGGTCTGTGCCCAGCACAGAGCTCTCTGTGTCTGAGGGAGGAGAACACTCTTTAACACATGGACGCTTGTAAGTCACCCTGGACCTTCCAGTAATCATTCTTCAGTGCTCTACTGTTCATTTGGCTGAAAGAGAGGCTTTGAAATGTTATTTGGAGCAGTTATTGATCGTGGCATGATGGTTTGAGGGGTTCTGCATCTCTTGCCCTGCAGAGCTTGCTGGAGAGCGACGTGGAGAGCACAGCTTCTTCTCCTCGTGGAGCCAAGAGGTCCAGGACAAGGCGCTCCTCTGACGAGGAGGGAGGGACACTCTGTGAGGTAAAAGTCATTGTTCCTAATTTATTCATCCAAACCCAAAAACCGGATCAATTCCTGAAGCTGTGGGGACGTTCCAGGTGCTGGGAAACTGCCACGTTTCCTTGCAGGAAGGGCTGAGTCTAAAATAAAGCTCTGGGAATGGAAACAGTTGTCAGTTCCTCAGATAATGATTATTTTTCTGATCCTTTCTGAGGAGTGCAGGAGAATGGCTTCCTGTGCTTGGCTTAGGAGCAGAAAGTGAGTTTGGTAAAAGCAGAAAGGTGTTTGTGTGAGGGAGCAGTAGGTGCAGTATGGGCCAAGGATCAGCAAACAGGGATGAGAAAGCCCCTGGGACCTGACACTGGGATCAAAAAGAGCAATATTATATTGATATTTCCACATTCTACTCACCATGAGTTAATTTCTGGGAGGATTCTGCCACAGTAATTGGTGTTCAGGTTTGTCAGCTCTGGTAGTGTTGAGACTGATACTCAGATCTTCCAAATGTCTCCTTTCTAGCAAATCTTCATATTTCTTTGCACTTTCTGAAAACCAAAGTCAGTGTAATAGGAAAGATCCACATCCTTCTCTGAACCATTTCCCCCATTTCTGGTCAAGCAGTAAAAGAGATTTACTCTGTCCTTGGAAACTTCTGTTCTAAATAAAACCTTTTAACGCAAAGGCCTTTTTAATTAGATGGAGAAGGTCACTACACCTGTTGTTAGACACATTAGTGCTGAAGTGGTTCCCATGGGACCCCCACCACCTCCCAAACCCAAGCAAACCAAAGACAGCACCTTCATGGAGAAGCTGCATGCAGTGGATGAAGAGCTGGCCTCGAGCCCTGTCTGCATGGACTCCTACCAGGTACAGTGCTGGGGGCTTTGCTGGTTTACATTTGTTAGAGGAGAGGACTTTCTGGGTTTTTTCAGAACTTTCTGCTGTTCCTCTGCTCCTCCTTTTACTGAATTCTGCTCTCCTCCTGTAACTTCAAATAATAAATGGAGCTCTGGGCAGCCTGAGCTGGTGGAAGGGGGTTGTAACCACAGGATCTGTAAGGTCCCTTCCCATCCAAACCATTCCATGGGTCTTTGATTCTGAAAAACTGAATCTCCATAGCGTGCAGGACATTCAGAAGCAGCTGCTGAAATTGTTGTTAGTGACACAGATTTCTAGTTTCTTGTAATGACATTATTTATGCCCGTAAGTCTCTCACGGCTGTTGTTTCAGCTGTCAGATGTAACTCTGTAACATTTACATAACTAATGAGAACAGTTTTCCTTTTGAAAATTATCCTGTTGGCTTAGTTATGTTTTGCAGGCACAATTTTTGCTGTTAACAGCTGAGGAATTTGGTTCTCAAGAGAGCCAGTGTCCCATTTTAACAAGGGGAAAGGCTTTACTGCTCTGTGCTCCTGGGCAAGGCTGAGGTGAACAGACTGCTGCTCCAGATTAATGTCAGGGAGTGAAGAGTGAAACATAAGTCAAAGAATCAAACACTGCAGGTGGAAACTGCTTCCTTGGTGTCAGATAAGAGTTGATAAATGAGCAATAATACATTTATATGTATATTTATAAAGAACAGCAGCTTAACAGGGAAAGCTCAGCTGAAAGCGAACACGGAAGCGACCGATTCCCTGCGGCAGGAATCAAATATTTTTGGGGTTGGACTTTTCTTGGCTGGGCTGGAAATGCCAGGAAGGCCTCGTGTGTCCCTGCAGCCCCTGGAGGACAGCCTGATCGCCTTCAGGACACGCTCCAAGAGGCCTCTGAAGGACGTTCCCCTGGGGCAGCTGGAGGCCGAGCTGCGCGCGCCGGACATCACCCCCGACATGTACGACCCCAACACGGCCGACGACGAGGAGTGGAAGAGGTGGCTCGGGGGGCTCATGAACGACGACGTGGAGAACGAAGGTAGCTGGCAGATGGGGAGGTGGGGGGTCACTGGGAGCCTTGGAGGGGTCACTGGGAGTGGTTGGGGGGTCACTGGGAGCGGGTGTTCTGCGCTTTAACCACCCGGGTGAGGTGGTTAACCTCTCCACCTTGGGAGCTCGATCCAGGCTGGGGATGAGCAGATGGAGCAGCCCTGGGAGAAGGATTTGGGAGGGTGGAAATGAGCTCAGAACCCCCCCTGAGCCCTGGGGGGGCGTGGGCAGCAGGAACGGGGGGGATTCTGCCCCTCTGCCCCGCTCAGGTGAGACCCCACCTGCAGAGCTGCCCCAGCCCTGGGGTCCTGCACAGGAAGGAGCTGCTGGAGAGAGTCCAGAGGAGGCTCCAGGGTGATCAGAGGGATGGAGCAGCTCTGCTGGGAGGAAAGGCTGAAGGAGCTGGAAATGTTGAGCCAGGAGAAGAGAAGGCTTTGGGGTGACCTCATTGTGGCCTCCAGGACCTGAAGGAGCTACAAGGAACATGGGGAGAGACAATTCCCAAGGGTCTGGAGTGACATGATGAGGGAGAATGGCTTCATACTGACAGAGAGGAGGTTTAGATGAGGTATTTGGAAGAAATTGTTCCCTGTGAGGGTGGTGAGGCCCTGGCACAGGGTGCCCAGAGCAGCTGTGTCTGCCCCATCCCTGGAGTGTCCAAGGCCAGCTTGGATGGGGCTTGGAGCAACCTGGGACAGTGGAAGGTGTCCCTGCCATGGCAGGGGGGTGTAACTAAGTGATTATTAAGGTTCCTTCCCACCCAAACCATGCCATGATTCCATGCTGAAAGCCCGAGGCTTTGGTTTTTATTTACACGTGGTATTCTTGGCTGCAGACATTAATTTGTTTAATCCCATGCATGAGTCTTGCCGTCAGCTTTCCTCATCTTCCCCGTGGACTTGTGTGAGAGTTTTTAAACTTCAGGTGTCTCACTTGTGAATATTTACTCACCAACATACAGGAACTGGCAACCACAAAGAGAAGTGGTGGATTTAACCCCTGGTGCTGGGTCCTGGTGCTCATCACTGATCCACCTGAATCCCAGTGTGTCCTGCTCCTTGTATGGGGCACTTTTTTTGGGTAGAAACAACTCTTTTCTCTTTGAGAAGAAACGGGAACAAGCTCTGGGGCCTGGCTTCCTTTTTTCCTGTATTTACCAGTTGCTTACAGTTGTGCAAATTGAATATAAAACAGAAACTGAACTTAAACTACTTCACCCTTTCTAAATTTAGCTGCAACTCAGATCCCAGAGAATCAAGCCAGCTTTTTAAAATGGGAATGGCTGTAGGTCAGGGTCCTAACAGCTCAGTTTGAAAGGAGGGTGGGCTTGATATTTCTTCCATAAAAGAAATACAGTTGATTTCTAGCAGTAACTAATTCCAGCCCGCTTTGTGCCAGGTCAGGCAGGGAGCAAAGAGCTTCTGCTCCTGGCAGCTGCTGGGTCCTGGGGCAGGGTAATGACAGTTCAAAACCTGCTTCTTCTTAGATGAAGCAGATGATGATGATGACCCCGAGTACAACTTCCTGGAAGATCTGGATGAACCAGACACAGAAGACTTCAGGAATGACCGTGCTGTGAGAATCACGAGTAAGTTCCCCAGGAATTCCCCCTCCTTTCTTGTTGGGAGTAGTAATTCTTTGGGAAAAGTGTTTTGTCGCAAGGATTTTTGCAGTGTAGGTAATTAAATCAAGATCTGCATGCTGGCTTGAGCAGCTTTTGGCTCTCTGGGAGTACATGGAGGGGTCTGGGCAGAGCTGCTGTGCTCAGATGCAGCACAGCCTGAAAAACAATATTTAGTTGACAGCACAACTTGAAATTAGGTGATGATACATCCTGAAAGCTTCAGGCAGTTCAGACTTAAATACTTGCCTTTTGATTGAATGTAATTAGATTTTCTCTAAGTCCTCACAGTCTTCAGCTTAGTTTTATAAACAACAATTTTCATCTTTGCAACAAGCCACTCTTGCTTCAGGTTTGTTACAGATTAACATGACTTTAATCACGAAAATGAGTTTTTATATGGTATTTTAGAATCCAGACAATCTCAGCTCATTTTTTTTTGGGCCCAGTATTAAAAAGGGAATTATCAGGGGCCTTTCCTTTTTGGTCCTGTGTTTGCAAGAGGAGGGTTTCCCTTTGTGAGAGGAATTCCTTAAGTGAGTTGATATTATGACAGCATTGCTGAGTGTTTCTTGGAAGAGGGATCTTCATAATTCTTTTTAATTTTACTTGCAGAAAAGGAAGTGAATGAGCTGATGGAGGAGCTGTTTGAGACAGTAAGTGATACACTGAGTGTGGCACTGAAGAATAGAGCTGTCAGATGTGACAGGGAATCTGAAGGGGTGGCTCTGGAAACGCTCAGGGCTGGGTGTGTGCCAAGGGCTCTGCCAGAACTGGGTGGTTTTTAGCCTTGGGAAGGAATGTCTGCAGGGGTTTCCTGAAGTGAAGGTCTGTAGGGATTTCCTGAAGTGAATGTATGGGATTTCCTCAAGTGAAGGTCTGTAGGAATTTCCTCAAGTGAATGTAGGGATTTCCTCAAGTGAATGTAGGAATTTCCTCAAGTGAATGACTGCATGGGTTTCCTCAAGTGAATGTCTGCAGGGATTTCCTCAAGTGAATGTCTGCAGGAATTTCCTCAAGTGAATGTAAGGATTTCCTCAAGTGAATGTAGGAATTTCCTGAAGTGAAGGTCTGCAGGAATTTCCTCAAGTGAATGCCTGTAGGGGTTTCCTCAAGTGAAGGTCTGTGCTGTGAGGATCATCGTGAACTTAATTAGCCAGAGGTAAATGTACTCGTTGAACTTTCTCTCCCGACTTGCTCCATGTTTGCTGCCAGTTCCAGGATGAGATGGGCTTCTCCAACATGGAAGATGAAGGGCCAGAAGATGAAGATGCTGTTACAGAGTCTCGGCCAAATTTTAACACTCCACAGGCCCTCAGGTAGGAGCATTTGTTTATGGCCCTGATCTCTCCTGAGGAAAAGCCTCTGGTTACCTGTGGCAGCCACCAAAGAGAGAGGTTGTCTTGGCAGCTCAGGCCGTTGTTCTGAAAGCTCTGGGTTATTTTTATTCATGGGATTGGACAATTAAATTGACCCTTTTTTTTTTTCTGTTTGCCACCATTACTTTACTGATTGTGATGCATCTGAAAATTAAAAACAATGAAAAAAGTGGCAGAGCAAGAGTGCCTGTGCTGAGGTTGGTGCTTATCTCAGCTGAAAACAGCCAAGGCCTTTCAGGATGTGCCCAGCAAGGCAGGATCTGCTGTGGGGAATTCTGTTCCTGCCTCTTCAGCCTCTGTGCTGCAATCATGGAGTGGTTTGGGTTGGAAGGGAACTTAAAGCCCATCCCATTCCACCCCCTGCAATGGCAGGGACACCTTCCACTATCCCAGGGTGCTCCAAGCCCTGTCCAGCCTGGCCTTGGGCACTGCCAGGGATCCAGGGGCAGCCACAGCTTCTCTGGGCACCCTGTGCCAGGACCTGCCCACCCTCACAGGAAGAATTCCTTCCCAAAATCTAATCTAAACCTCTCCCCTCCTAATTTAAAACCATTGCCATGTGAAATTGTCACTGGCACTGCTCAGTGGAGCAGGAGGTGGCACAGATGGGGTGGTTGTCCCAGGCAATGGGCAGAGACCCTGTGTCTGCTGTCTGTGGGACCAAAGCTCTGCAGGACCTGTGCAAAGATTGTCCCAGCCTCAGTGACAGTCACTCTTTGAGCCTGTGCTCTGCACTGTGCTGGTGGCTGCAGTGATCCAACATCACTGCAGAAAAATAATAATTTCCTTTCCCTTTTTATTGCCACGGGGAGGGCAAGGCTCCCTTGCTGCCCTGACATTGTTGTGATGGCAAGAGGAGCTGTTTTGTCCAAGTGTGTCAGCTTCTCTTCTAATTCAACATCTTGGATGTGTGTTGGCCTTTTCCAAGGAAAATGAGTGCCTGGGATAGCTGAGGCCTGGGAATGAGATGTCTGTGAAGTTTGGGCATTGGCTTGTGATGATTTGTGGTTGGTACATAACAGCACCTTGAAAAGGGAAGGGATTAAAGCAGCTCCATCCCTGGGAGTGTCCAGGCCAGGCTGGACAAGGCTTGGAGCACCCTGGGGTGGTGGAAGGTGTCCCTGCCCATGGCAGGGGGTGGAATGATGGTTTGAGATGATCTTCAAGGTCCCTCCACCCCAAACCATTCCGCGGTTCTGTGATTTCTCTCTAGGTGATAATTCCACTGCATTCAACCAGCTCCAGGCTCTGGCTGAAGGGGAGCTGCAGGATGAGTGGGGTCTCCTTGTTTATGGGGCAGAGCAGCTCAAGGTGCAGCTGTGTCTGTTTGGGAAAGGAGCTAAAATGAAGGCTGGAGTTTCTGGATGCTCTCTCTGGGCTGAGCAGTGCCAGAGGGGAGTGCAGCACCTCTAAAACCAGCTACAAACTGAAAGCCAGGCAGTTTTATGCTCTCTCTTATTTGTATGCATTTGGCTTTGATAATGGGTGGTTTTATTCATTTTTCTTTGGTGGGCACTCCTCCCAGTTGTTTCTTGCCTGGTTTTATCTGTATACAGGATTCTTAAAGGCAGAAATATCAGTTTGTTGGATTTATTGTTGTTTTTCTGACACCTTGCATTAGGAGCATCATGGAACAGCTCTGTAACTGACCTCAGGCCTGTTGCAGAAGGGAAGCTGATAACCAGCAGAAATCAGGCTATTAACAGGTGTAGCTAAAATAAATAAAATGAAATAATGAGTAAAGCTGGAACTGTTTTTGAAAGGATGGTGACATGTGCATCCTCTTACTATAGGGCCTCTGGTATTACCCAGCATAAGGCTGGATAATAATTAATTAATTTTTTAAATAAAGTAGCAGGATTTGAGGCAGTGTGGGGTCTTTCTGGAGTCCTTCCAGGTGATAAAATGCCACGATAAAACCTTGGGTTCAGCCCTTGCTGATGGTAGAAATTAAATAGGATTGGGTGATGCATCCTGGAGTGGTTTGGATCCTGAGTGCTGGGGAGAGGATCCGATCACAGATGGTTGGGAAGGGGTGGAAAAGGCTTTTAACTGTCCCTGGAATAAGCAGCTGAAGCATTGCAAAGCTGCAGCAGTGCTGGGGTGCACTAAAAGCCTTTTATGTGGAAATAACTCAGGTTTTTCGAGCTGGAGTTATTGCTGAGTAGTACAGGGATGGCCATCCCTGAGCTGTGCAAACCAGGTACAGAGGAAAATGCTCTAAATAAACACGACTCCTGGTTAAATCACACATTTATTACATTTGGCTCTGCCTGGGTTCAAACAGATTTGAGGAGCCTCTGGCCAATTTGCTGAACGAGCAGCACCGGACGGTGAAGGAACAGCTGGAGCAGCTGAGAATGAAAAAATCCTCAATCAAAGCACCCCAAGAGACTGAAAAATCAAAACCCCCAAATGAGAAGCCCCTCCAGAGCCTTGTTCTGGACAGTGCACAGAGGAGGAGGCTCCAGCAGCAGATGCAGCAGGTGATCAATGTTATTTTTGGGCTGATCTAAGGAGTATTTGCTGTGCTCAGTGAGGGGCAGGGCAGCCAAGGGCACAGCAGGGCTTTGCTTCCTCCAAGGAATTGATTGGAAAAGCTCCATGTGAATTGGGCTTTATTAGGTGATGTTCACATGCCTGATTTCACATGGAAAGGGAGTTGGAATTGAGTGGAGTGGAGCTCATTTCTTGGCATCTGTTCTCGTGTGAGATGCTGCCTTGGCTGGCTGTGTGCTGTCAAAATCCTGTTTTCACCAACTTCTTTATTACTGTCTAAGAATATTATTGTTGGTGTAATTTGGGTTCTTTTTTTTTCCTCCTGCCACCACGCAAAACTGTGTAGAAATTGAGAAATGGGCAGTTCTGAGAGCTGAAATCGTTGTTGCTAAAGATATAGTTAGGATTTTTTTCCTAAATGAATATATTTCTGTGTTGGTCGTTATGAGACTTCAGCACAAAAGCTGGGAAACTGCCCGAAGATGATGTGTTCAAATTTTGTGTAATAAACTTCTGCCAGTAGATATTAAAATTTCCCCTCAGTTTTCTATTGCTCACAAGATTTTTTGCAGTCAAGTGATTTTTTTTGGGTGCTCAGGAAATATTTCTTGTGCCTCTAGACTTGTGCTTTCCGGTTTCTTAGATTTCTGATCAACTGAAAAAACCAATTTGTCTGATTTTGTTCCTCAAGCATGTTCAGCTCCTGACTCAAATCCATCTCCTGGCAAGTTTCAACCCTGCTCTAAGCTCAGAGGCCAGCACCACCCGGATGTTTTTGGTAAGGAATTCCTGGAAATCAGAGCTCCATGAATTCAAATGGTTGGTGGTCCCTGGGCATAATTAAAGAGATTAATTTATTTCATTGATCCCATTAAACTGAGAACTAAGGTTCTGGAAAGGGTGGGAATTAAAAATAAAATAAGAATCATGGAATCCCTGAATGGTTGGGGTGGGCAGGGACCTTAAAGCTCATCTCATCCCACCCCCTGCCATGGCAGGGACACTTCCCCTGTCCCAGATTGTCCAAACTCCATCCAACCTGGCCTTGGGCACTTCCAGGGATGGGCAATCCACAATTCTCTGGGCACCTTGTGCCAGGGCCACCCCACCCTCACAGTAAATCCTCTATCCCTGGATTTGCAATGCTCAAAATGAAGAATTTAAGGCTATTTTTTTTGCGTTATGTGTATTTATTCTCCACCTTTTCACTCGAAGGCCTCTCTCTGAGTGTTTCTGTGCCTGATTTTGCAGAGCGAGCTCGGGAGCTTTGCCCGCAGCTCCACCCTGCTCCGGGTGCCCCTGAACCCCAAATTCCAGACCATGTTCCAGCCCTGCAACTTGCAGGGGGCCCTGAAGCTCATCGAGGACTTCCATGCCCAGGTGCCAGTGGACTGGAGCCCTCGGAAAGCTGTGAAGAAGAATGGTAAGAGAGGGGACAGGGTGGGGTGATGCCTTTCCCTGGTCTTAAAATGAAGAACCAAACACAGTTAGAGGGGAAAAAGGGTTTTTTCTCTGGGTATTTATTGAAGGATCCTTAGGTGCAGCACACCCAGGCCTTACAAATGAGCACATCTATCAAAAATTCCCCAGGGAGAGGCTCCAGTGAACCCCCAGCCCCAAGGAACCTTCCCCTGGATGGGCCCAGCTCAGTTTACAGAATTAATTAATTAATTTACAGAATTAATTAATTACAGTGTTCTGGAGAGTCCCTTGGTGTCTGGGGCCCTCTGACCCCTCACTGCGAGGCTGCCAAGGGGTTTGGTCTCTTGGCTTAACAAAATACTAAATCTAAGAATGTGGGCTGGAAGCACTGAGAATAGAGAAAAAGTCTATAAAAGGGGTATAAAAGAAAAGGCAAAAAATCATCATGGCATCAGGGGAAAGCACTGGCAGGGAGAGTTATTCCATGTGTTAAGGGAAATTCCCAGTTTGACCCTCCTGGAGCAGCTCTGGGGTCCCCCAGACTGTCACTGTCCCCTTCACAGTGACCCTGCTGGACCCTCCACACTCCCAGCTGCTCCCAGTCAGACCAGTTCCCTCCCAGCTCAGCCCCAGGCTCTGAGTGCTTCCAGCCCCTGGATGGAGGAGCAGCCACACGGAACAGCTCCAGCTGCTGCCCCCGGGAGGGACCCCGAGCAAAGCCCCCCTGGGCTCGTGTCCCCTCCTGGGGGGGCTCAGAGTGACCTCTTGGCCTTGATCTTTGCCTTGCTGCAGAGCAGAATAAAAGATGGGAGTGGAAAAGAATTTTACCTTTTGCTGATGTAAACTTAGTGGGGAAAAAGAGGAAATCTGCAGATTCTAAAAGCAGGAAAAAAGTCTCTTTTTGCAATAAAAGAAACAGTTTTCAAGAAGTGAGTTGTGAGAAACATTCATCCACTTACACAGCTGTCATTACCTGTTCATTCCTTTGACAGCAAGCGAATTACCATGTTTGCCAAAGCAAGTGGCCTGGATTTTGGCAACGAGGAGAGTCTTTATGTACCCAGAGCTGCTGCCAATTTGTTCCTTGAGAGCAAACCCTCCCCGTGACAAGATCCTCTTCACCAAGGCAGAGGACAAGTAGGTGCCTCAACTATTGTGCAAAACGTGTGGAAATGGCCTTTGTTTGTTCAGGAGAATTTCCGGGGTGCAATCCTTGGGGAGAACAGCAGCTCCTTGAGAGGTTTCTCATCTCCTCCCCTCCCTCTTTCCCTGCTCAGCCTGTTGGCTTTAGGGCTGAAACATTTCGAAGGGACGGAGTTTCCGAAGCCTTTGATCAGCAAATACCTCCTGCCCACCAAAACTGCCCACCAGCTGACAGTGAGGATCAAGAACCTCAACATGAACCGAGCCCCCGACAACATCATCAGGGTAAGGGGTACCTCCTGGGCTTTGTTCCAGCAGGGCAGAGCTGCTCTGTGTTCCAAGGACCTCTTGGTGCTGACACTTCCTTAAAAGAAAATGTCATCCTTTTGTTAGCAGAGAGGATTTCTCCTTTTATTTACCTTGTCCCCTGGACTTGGCAAATACTTAAATTACTGGTTTGACTCTTTAGAACCCAGATAGGCTTGGTACAACTCAGTAATCCTGACAAAAATTCGTACAAACAACCTTTTGAGTAGCAAAACTGAAAGAAAAGTGCTGCTTGCAGCCAGCTGGGCAATAATTCTGTCCCATGAGCTACTGGGAACTTTTGGAGAGAGAGTAAGAACCAAAACCAAGTAAAACAACACCTGCACACGTGCCTGACCCTCTGTGAGAGCAGCCAGGATGGCAGTGAGCTCCTGTTCAGCCTGGGTTATTAATTTTTAGCGTTTCTGTGGGTAGAACCGTATTAAAGAATTGCTTTATCCACACGGGCACTTTGACAGAGCACAGTCCTGCTCCATGCCAGCAGTGACCCGACCACAGTGTGGCCTCCTCTCCTGTCCCCACAGTACTACAAAAAGACAAAGCAGCTGCCTGTGCTGCTCAAGTGCTGCGAGGAAATCCAGCCCCACGAGTGGAAGCCGCCCGTGGAGAGGGAAGAGCATCGCCTGCCCTTCTGGTTAAAGGTATTTTCTGCTGCTCTGCACCCAGGGCTGGGGAGGGAATTGTTGTTTGGTTCATTTCTCATGGGTTTTACTCGGTTTTTGTGTGGATTTCCCTTGTGGGCTTTTTCTTGGAGGCACAGAGACCGTGCCTGCAAGCCGGTCAGTCAGGGAGGGCTGTGCCCAAGGGAACAATTGGCCATAAAATCCAGTTCTTTGATCATCCAGGGATGTTTCCTTCCCACAAAATCTTGTGTTTACTAAAGCAACCTTTACAGAGCAGTTCAGTCTTGTTGTTTTTCTCAGGATCCCAGAGTCTCCTAAAGGCTTTGCAGTGCAACTCATGAATTTAAAGTAGTTAAGTAATATGCAGCAGGATAAAGTAAATAAAACCCACTTGCAGAAGCAGGTTGCTGTCTGTTGCCTTCTGTGGTGCTGCGTGAAGGTGGGAATACAGGAATAGCCTATAAATAATAAATTCCAATCAATTCTTGCTCCCTTCAGGCAAGCTTGCCCTCCATCCAGGGGAAGCTGAAGCAGCTGGCAGAAGATGCCAAGGAGACACCAGGTTCACCTGCTGCAGAATCTGCTCTTTTGGGGACAGAAAAGGAAACTTCAGACACAGACTGTGATGAAAAATACCCTCTGCTGATGCCCAAGGGGCTCGTGCTCACCCTGAAGCCTTTGGGCAACCGGTTCTCCTGGAGGGCCTGGAGGAGGCAGAGGTCGTCGGCTCTGAAGCCTGTCCTGATCTGCCCCAGCCCCTGTCTGCAGCCCAGCTCCAACCCTGTGAGCATCCAGAAAGCAGTGAAGTTGTCCCAGTCAGAGGCTCCCCCCAGCAAAGTCCTGCTCCAGGTCCCCCGGCCCATTCCGCTGGCGCCGGCCGTGCCGGGGGTGCAGCCCCTGGGCGTTCCAGCCGTGGTGGGAGGTGGGGATGGCTTGGAATTCCAGAACGTGCTTCCCACTGCCCGTACAGACTCCAGACAAGCTTTCCCAGCTGCTGGATCACCAGCTCTGGTGTCCTCAGAGCCGGTGAACTTCCAGCCCAAGCTGATGCTGCCGGCGTTGGGCGGGACGAAGACGCGCAGACCTTCCGTGCGTAAGGGCTACCAGAGGAAAAAAGGGACAAAATCTACCCCGCTGATAAAGCCTTCCCCTCTGATCCAGCCCTCCCCTGTCATCCTGACTGTCCCTGCCACCACAGTGAAGGTGGTTAACATAGGCAATGGCTGCAACATGATCCAGCCCCTCAGCACGGCCGTGGGTCGAGGCACTCAGGCCATTCCGGTCACCACCTTGCTGGTGAATCCATCCACCTTCCCGTGCCCGTTAAATCAGCCTCTGGTGACCTCTTCCATCCCGTCCCTGATCGTCTCTCCCAGCCCTGTCAGTCTGTCTGCACCTCCCGTGGGTGAAGGCGAGGAGCAGCTGACCCTGCTCCCTGCTCCCGGCGCCTTTCCCACAGCGGAGCCCAAGGCGGAGCCCCCCGAGCTCTTCGTTCCCAGCTCCACCATCTCCCCCAAGGAGGAGCAGGGCACAAATCCTGCCCCTTCCCACGAGGGCAGCCAGGACAAGGGGAACACGAGCGGCTGCTGCAGCTGGGCAGCGGGAGAGGGAGACGGGAGCACCTCGGAGCCGTTGCCCGCGGACCTCTTGCCTCGCTTAGAAGATCCTGGGGAGACGGTGACAATCGAGCACGAAGGTTCAAGTGATGCTCCCAAAGAAGCCAGCCCGGCACAGAAGAGGGATGTGGTGGGTGCTGAGGTGAAGGAGGAGTTCATGCTGGGCCTGGGCCAGGAGCTGAACATGGAGGCTGCGTGTCCCTGCGGGGACGACCCCAAGAAGGAGCACATTCCCTGCGAGGAGAAGGGAGAGGAGGAGCGGCGGCCGCTGCCGTCCCCTCCCCGGGGGGAGCAGCAGGGGGATGCAGGGGGGGCTGCTGGGCCAGCAGCCAGCAGCGACTCCCCAAAGAACCTCCCTTACCCAGCAGAGGGGGAGGCAGAGTTCAGCAGCCCCCCAGGAAGACCAGAGGACTCGTCCAGCATCGATGGTCAGTCCGTGGGGACACCGGCCGGCCCCGAGGCTGGGGGAGAGAGGGAAGGGCAAGAAGAGGAGGAGGAAGATGACTTTGATGATTTTACACAAGATGAGGACGAGGAAATGTCATCAGCCTCAGAAGAGTCGATTCTGTCCGTGCCAGAACTGCAGGTAAGGACAAAGAAAACTTTAAAACATTTCAGGGCAGCTGTGGGTGTCCTGAAACACCCTGGGGAGTCAGGGAGTCAGCCCATCCCACTGGGAATCTCACTGGGAGGGTGGGCTGATAACTCTGTGACAGCCTGGCACTGGGCTGCTCACAGAGGAATTGGACCCCGTGTTTTCCTGAGCAGATCTTAGGCCCAGGCTGAGGGAATATATTGCAAATATGCAGATTGAAACTCTGCTGAGCTGCAAGGACTCCTCAGTGAGGCTGCTCTCCAAGAAGTACTTTAAGTAAAAATTACTTTCCAGGTCACAATTCCAGCCAGGCTTTAAGAGCTAAGATGATCATTAAGGAGTCATTAAGAAATCATTAAGGAATCCCTTCTAACTTAAGGCCTCATCTGCTGAATGGCAGATGCTGGAATTTAATTTTGCACAGTACAATTTTAGGCAGCTCTGGAGGGGTTTGAATTCTGTTCCTCAACAGAATCCTTTAGTTGGGCAGGTGCTGATCTGTGAAATTGGCTGTTTGAATCATGATGCAGTGAGGAGGTTGCTGACTGATGTTAAACCAAACAATAAAATAAAACAATGTGGGGTTTTTTTGTTATGAATTGCTTTTTAAGGAGACAATGGAAAAACTTACTTGGCTTGCAACAGAGAGACGTTTAAGCCAAGAAGGAGATTCTGAAGAAGAGAATTCCCAGGAAGAGAACTCTGAGCCTGAGGAAGAGGAGGAGGAGGAAGGGGAAGGAATGGAGAGTTTACAGAAAGATGATGAAATATGTGGAGATGCATCAGAGGAGCCTAAATCTGCCTTCACGACGGCCAAGGCAGCTTCCCCACAGGTGGAAGCCCACAGGATGCCAGCAGGTGAGAGCTGTGGGGTTTTTGGATGCCAGCAGGTGAATTCTTTGGGATTTTTTTGGACACAGGGAGTGGAGAAGTAGAGCTGCTCTCTGCAGGGAAAACAAACCAGTGGGGATCCTGTCTGGGTTTAATTTTATGGATGGCTCTGAGCCAAATGGTGCTTTCCAGCTGGAAATACAACTTTGGGACCCAAGTCACAGCTCTGTAAAAACAGTCTCTTGCATGTGAGCCAAGGGTCTTTAGTGCCTCAAAAACCTGCAGACTGATTTCTGGTGAGGAACAGTTAATACCTAATACCTAATATTAAAGAGTCAAATCTTTGCTAAGTTCAATTTTGTCTGACATGATCATGGTGGAGAAAAGGAAATGAAATAAAATCCAGCAAGTGGTGAATGAACTTGAGCAGGGAACTTTGAGGAGGGGACCTCAGCCCATTAGATCAACAGATTCCTAACCCTAAAGCCACAAAAATCTGCATGTAGCCCCTCTTAGCTCCCTATTTCATTCCCTGTTGTGTGGTTTTAACTATTGTGTAAATAATCAGCTAAAAGGGTGATTTTTACAGTTAACAGCCAGCTCTGGTGGTCAGTTTGTGTCTCTGTTCCCCTCTGGCTGTTCTGCCCTGGTGTGCAGGATTCTGTGAGCTCCAGGAAAAGCTGTGGCTGTATCCAGGGGTTTTTCCAGCCAGTTTAAAATCTTGGCCGGCCTGACTCGTGGAAAGTGCATTTCTCCTCCACTTCAGGGGGGCACAGGCAGGAGGAACTCACGGCTGCCTCTGTTGGAACCTGGCCCTGGCAGAGCCCTGGGCTGCCTCTGCCACCAGCTGACCTTGTGCTCCTCCACAGGGGAGAACCTGAAAGCCCCCGGGAAGGGCAGGAGCTCCCACAGGACCAGGAACAAGCGGGGCAGGGCTCGTGCCAGCAAAGACACCTCCAAGCTGCTGCTGCTGTACGACGAGGACATCCTGGAGAGGGATCCCCTGCGTGAGCAGAAGGACCTGGCCTTTGCCCAGGCCTACCTGACCAGGGTGAGGCAGCCCAGGAACAGGAACAGCAAAGATTTGGGGTCCTCTGGCGCAGAACTGAGCTGGTTCTGACTGGGGGTACTGGTCTGGCTGGGGTGGAGTTATTCCTTCCTACACCCCGTGTTGGTGCTTCACTTCCCACACTGTCCCTGTCTGGAGCTGTGGGTTTTCCTGCTTTTGCTGCTCCTCTTCCCTGCCCTGTCTAATATTGGGGAGCTGGAAATGAAGGGGCTGCACTCAGTTCACAGCACCAGAACCTTCTGAATTTCTGAACTGAGTCTGGACTGGGATCCCTTCCCTCATGAGCAGCTTAGGTTTGTCTTTAAGGAAGGGACTTGGTTGCTTCAGCGAAATTGCAAGCACTGTGTAGATTCTGAGTAGAGAAGATCAAAGATTACTAGACTAAAAGAATTTAGGGAGAAATTCCTCCCTGTGAGGGTGGGCAGGCCCTAGCACAGGGTGCCCTGAGCAGCTGTGGCTGCCCCTGGATCCCTGAAGTGTCCAAGGCCAGGCTGGATGGGGTTTGGAGCTCCCTGGGACAGTGGAAGGTGTCCCTGAAATGGCAGGGAGTGGAATGAGCTGATCTTTAAGATCCCTCCCAACACAAGATCCTGTGTGATGAAGGTGTTTTCCTCCTGGATGTTACCAAGCCCTGTTGCTGCCCCCAGGTCCGTGAAACCCTGCAGCACATCCCGGGCAAGTACGAGGATTTCCTGCGTGTTATCTACGAGTTTGAGATCAGCACAGACAAACGGACAGCTGTGGACCTCTACTCCACTCTGCAGAAACTCTTGCACGACTGGCCACAGCTGCTGACAGATTTTGCAGCCTTTCTTTTACCTGAGCAAGCTTTGGAGTGTGGACTGGTAGGTAGAGTGAAAGGAGGAGGCCAGATTTTAAGCACCATGAATGTTTGTGGGAGTGAAAGGACAAGGAGTTCTTCCTAGGGCCAGAAAGGCAAACAGTTGGTAAATCTCTTGCTTACCTTGCTGATTTTGTTAATCAGAATTGGAAAGTTTGGTGTTCTTTGTAAACCACCTGCTCAGTGTGACTGTGGAGGATCAGCCTCTTCCACTTGCATCACGTCTGACTGCAGAGACAACGTGCAGACACAGCAGGCAGTGGTTCCCCTGTCTCCAAATCTGCCCTCTGCTTCGTAGGATAGAGGGTTTCACCTGTTCCCTTCTTTCTGGGTTTCCCTATCTTATGTGCAAAGCCAAACTTTATAGCTCATGTAGATATTGATTATACAAAGTGGTGTTCTCTTCCTCTTCCCGGTTTTGCAAAGGGCATCAATGGAAAACAAAAGACCAAGACAGGAATTTTATAGCTTGTTTAAGTCAATTCGAGATGCTTGGGAATATGTGCTTGGACATGAGGGGGAATCTTTTTCTTTTGGCCAGTTTGAGGAGCAGCAAGCCTTTGAAAAGAGCCGGAAGTTCCTCAGGCAGCTGGAGATCTGCTTTGCTGAAAATCCTGCCCACCACCAGAAGATCATCAAGGTCCTGCAGAGCTGTGCAGACTGTCTGCCCCAGGAGATTGCAGAGGTAACCAGGGTCCCCTTTTGTACCAGTCTGAATGCAGTCAGCCACCCTGACTCCCTGTCCCTGCCCTGCTCCTGGACACCACCGGATTTACCCAGCACCTTCTCCCTTTTGGGGGTACAGCTCAAACTCATGGAGTCACAGAATGATTTGGGTTGGGAGGGACCTTAAAGCCCCTCTCATTCCACCCCCTGCCATGGGCAGGGACACCTTCCACTAGCCCAGGTTTCTCCAAGCCCCATCCAGCCTGGCCTTGGGTTCAAGGAGAATCAGAGCTGCCTCTCCAAGAGGCTGCACAGTCGATGCCCTGCTGTTTCCTCCCTCCCACCTCCACCTCGCCTTTATCACCTTGCAGCTGAGATTTTAGCTTAGTGCCATCTACAGAGTCTGCCTGGAATTCTGGAGGAATATTTCCAGGCTAGTTTGGTGGCTGGGTGTGGAATGATCTCAGAATATCCAGGAAGTTTTACCCACACAAGCACCAACTCCCTCATCAGAGCTGTAAACGAGCTCCACTTGCTCTGAGAATCCTTCAGAGGACAATGAGATTACATGGAATGAGACTCATTTTCTCTGGATTTTCTCTCCCAGCTGAAGACCCAAATGTGGCAGCTGTTGAAGGGACACGACCACTTGCAGGATGAGTTCTCAGTTTTCTTCGATCACCTCCGGCCCTCAGCCAGCCGCATGGGAGACTTTGAGGAGATCAACTGGACAGAAGAGAAGGAGTATGAGGTGAAGCAATCCTTTCCCTAAAACCAGAAATGATAAAAGCAGAGATACGAAACGTGTTTGAACTGGAATAACTCAAGTAGAGGGTGCAGTTCCAGGGAGAGGGAAGCAGTGGGGTGGGAGAGCTGCTGGTGGCCTGAAGCAAACTCTTCACATTTCTGAAGGGGATTTGTGTCTCTGAGGAAAACAAGATTTGGTCACCTGAGAGCAGCTGTTGTGTGTTTGTTTTGCTGCAGTTTGATGGGTTTGAAGAGGTGTCTCTGCCAGATGTAGAGGAGGAGGATGAGCCACCCAAAATTCACGGAGCCGCCAGAAACAAGAAGCGGAAAGAGATGGGAGGCCAACACCACGACAAGGTGGGTCTGGGGCATCTCCCTGCTCCTTCTGCCCTCTGAGCAGATGCATGGGGATAACCTGTCTGATTGAGAGACGTGGCAACAACCTCACAGAGGTGGAAGGAACGGGACTGGGACGTTGCTGTTGTGCTTTGCTTGCCATCATCACTTCAGTTCTCTGCGGGTGTCGCAGCCCCCCGTGTCCCCCCTGTTCCCTGTGTGTCTGTCAGCTGGAGGATGTCTGTCTGTCAGCTGAGGATGTGTCAGCTGAGTATGTCTGTTTCCAGGAGGTCGAGTGGGTAGATGGGATGAAGGAATGTTCATGTTCCTGCCATGAAGGGAGTAGCGATCTCAAGCTAAAGAAAAGCAAAAGGAGGAGCTGCAGCCATTGTAGTAGTAAGGTCAGTGGAGAGGCCCGGAGTGCTCAGGGGGAAGTGGAGTCCTGCCAAGTCTCCCTGCTGTGATGATCCTCGGGCCTCGTGGCTCCCAAAAACCGTGGGGTGAGGAAGGAAATCAATCCAGAGGTGCCCAGTGGTGCCTCCCTGTCTGGAGCTCTGACCGTGCCTGCCCGGCCTTCTCCCCTCTCTCTCCTCCTCACTTTCTACTGCCCCTCCTTGCTCTGCTAAATAATGTCATTTTTGATGTTCTTTTGGGTTAAGAATACGTTTTTTGAGTGGAAGGTGCTGCCGTGGCCACTATGTGAAAAGACCTGTGTCTGTTCATAATAATAATAACAATAATAATAACAATAACAATATTAATAATAATATTCAGCTTTCTAAAGCAAACACAATGCCAAAGTGAAGCCTTTCCTGTCAGGGCCAGGAATACCTGGGAAGCAAAGGCTGAGGTGTGGTTGGGATGGACAGACCACGTGTGTGTGATTATGCCTGTGGGTTGGTTTGCAGGTGTGTGAAAGCAAATTTTATAAAAATAAAGATTCACAAGAGCTGCCTGCGAGCCTTGCTCAGCAAGAGTCGAGTCCCCAGCCAGAAGGGAAGGACCCTGGAATGTCTAAGGAACCTGCAGAAGAAATCCTGGAGAGCAGAGACGAGGGAGAGGACGCCCAGAGCAGAACAAAACCTGTCTCTAGGAAAGTGGACTCTGTGTCTTCAGGTGAGTGAAGGTTTTGTGCACAAGCAGAGAGTGGAATCCTCTCCAGGCTGGCTCACAAATGAGCAGAGGTTCAGGACTTTCTCATGCACATTTATTGAGTTTAATGACAACTTCTGTTCATCTTTTCACTTTTTTCTCTCGTTCCTCCACTCTGGATGCTCCAAACCCATCGAGGATTCCCTTCAACAAAAGCTTTCCTGCCCAGAGAATATCCTGCCCTTTTCACAATGGTTGCTCCATTTAAGCTTCTCTTGCCAGGATACTGGCCCAGTCCCCAGCCCATGGTACTGGTTCTTTCCCAGTTTCCATTCTAGCTCAGCAGTTCAGAACCACCATCTCCCCAGTCTGCCTTTAAACAATTTCTGTGGTGCTTGTTTGTCCTCCAGTCTGCTACAGACAAGGAGGAACAATTCTGGCAGGATAAACAACCCGAGGGAGATCTTTTCCTCCTCCCTGGAGCCAGGGCTCAGCTCGTGCTGCTGTTGGGGACAACACCCAGTTAAAGACAGGAGTTTAAACGTGGTCTTGTGTCTGGGTTTGTAGCCAGGGTGCCAAGAGCAGCAGGGGCTGTTTCACTGGAGAGTTTTGCTCTGGGCAATGCATCTTTTAAATCTTCCTGACTTCACACAGCATCTGGTTGTAGGGGTGAAGAAAATTGGCTGTAGGTTGTCTTCTTTGAAGTACAGGGTGGGTAAAGTGCAGGTGGAATCACAAAGCTGCTCCCAAACCGTTCTCGTGTGCAGCATTAGGCTCTATAAATAAAAATCTCTTGTTAAAAAGTCAGGGAATGAAGCCTCCGGGAGTTTTTCCTTCCAGCTTCTCTGACCTTGTTTGTATTTCTTGTCAGGCTCTCAGCTGGAAGGAAGGGTGGCCTCCAGCAGACCTGGATGTGGTGACAGACCTGCCCCTGCTGATGCCCAGGTCCCAGAATCAGGTGCCAGTGCAGGTCTGGATGCTGCCCAGGACAGGAGCTCTGCTGCCTCTGGCCCCACATGGACACAGCTACAAAAAGCTGCTCGAAAACTACCTCAAGAAACCAAAGACTGCCCTTGCACCGAGGGACTGAAGCAGCAGCCTGGAGGGGAGGCAGAGGCTTCCCTGGGGCTGAGCAGGGACCTGCTGCTCTCTGCTGCACCAAAAGGGTCCCCGGCAGCTCGACCCTCCTGTGGACAGAGCCCCTGTCAGGCTGAGGGGCTTCGTTCTGCTCCAGCAGAGCAGCTCAGGGGCTCTGCTCTTGCCTCAGAAGGAGGTGGTGGCAAAGAACTTGAGGGACCTTTGCCCCTGGGAGGAAAACCTGAAGCAAAGCAGGGCTGGATCCCAAGGGGCAGCAAAGCAAGCCCGGGTAAGAGCTGCAGCTCGGGGCTCCCCGCTCGCTGCAGTTTGGAGACAAAGGACAGAGGCTGCGCTGGAGAGGCTCCCGAGGGCAGGTCAAAGTCAAATGCACACAACTGCTTCCAGGGGCATCAGCATCCTGAGCAGCTGGAGCCCAGAGCGGGCACAGCCTCCCCGGGCCAGAGGGAGGAGGAGCAGCAGCAGCAGCGAGTGACAGAGGCCACCGTGTGTGCCAAGAACAGCAAAGTCAGCTCCACTGGGGAGAAGGTTGTGCTCTGGACCAGGTACTTCTGCCTGACCTGCATCGTTCTGTGTTGGCTGTCTGCCTCCAGCTCCCACTGGATACGTTCTTTCCATTTTGTATTCCCATTTTCTGCCCCCTCCCTTTGAACGTTCCTCTGATCACGCTCCGGCAGTTTGGCCCCGTGAGCAGCTCTGGCTGTTATTGGGGCACTTCAGGCTGGGAAAGAATCTGTTTTCTCCTTCAAAAAACTCAAAACCAGGCTAAAGGAGCTCTGGGATTGGGGATGGCAGGACAAGCAAAGGAAGGAGCCTTGCTCAGGGATTGTTCTGAACTGGGAACAGGGCTGGGGGGGTTTGAAGTCTGTCACTGGTCTTGGGCTGCTTTCACAGTGGTTGGTTTTGCAGGGAGGCTGACAGAGTCATCCTCACCACCTGCCAGGAGAAGGGAGCCCACCTGGACACCTTCCATGCCATCTCTCAGAAATTGGGCAACAAGACAGCGAGCGAGGTGAGGGCTTGGTGTGGGAGAGCTCCTGCCTGCTCCAGGGAGGGGGAGAGGGGCTGGGAAGGGAGGGAGGGTGGGGGGTGCTGCCCTGTCAGTCTCCCAAACTTCAGTTTGATGAAAAATCGTCTCAGCTGCAAATAAAAAAATCAAAACCAAGCTAAAATCTGCTCAGTTTTAGCTGTGCCAAAAACCCCGAGCGCCCCTGGTCCTTCTGGCAGGGTCACCGTTGATATTTGAGCTGCACATTTGGTACTGGAGTTGTTTTAGTGGCTGCTGCTCAGGTCTTCAGCCTCCTGCTTCTCTACAAAGGATCTTCTTTTGTCTCTGAATCTTCCCAAACTGCCCAGTTTTACCTGAAGGATGTAACTGTTCTTCCAGAGAAAACAACAGCCCAGTGCTCTTCCATTTCTCTTCCTTTATGACTGCATCTTGTGTGAAATGCCATTGTGATGTTGAATTTTTTATCGTTAAAACCACCCTGAACTCTGTAGTGTGAAATTCCAGTCCTCTCAGGTCACCTGTCACCCTGGATCTCCCTTGTTCTCCAGGTGTCCCACAGGTTCAGGGAACTGATGAGGCTGTTCCACACGTCCTGTGATGGGAGCTCTGAGGATGAGGAGGATGCCACCAGCACCAGCAACACAGACCAGCTGTCAGATAAAGACCTTCTGCTTTCTGAGGAAGAACCTGATGACTGAGGTGATAAACTACTGACTGTACCAGAAGAGGCTTTTTTTGCCAGTTTGCTGCTAGGCAGGTGCTGTGGAAAAATGTTTGCACAGTTACTTGAGACAGCACCTTCCTTTTTTTTTTTTTTTTTTTTTTTTTCTCTTTTCGCGCTCCTGNAGCCCCTTCCTTTTTTTTTTTTTTTTTTTTTGTTCAATTTCCTGCTGCACTTCCAGCCTGAACCAAACCAAAGGCAGGAAGTTAAGATGAGAACATTCTCCAGAACCTCCCTGGGGAGCTTCAGCAGTGAAATAACAGAGCTGAGGCTTGTGGGCACTGACCTGGCCTCGGGGTGAAGGTTGGGCTCAGCAGCCTCCAACCAGAACCTGTAAATATTGTACCCTAAGATGTCAGTTCTCATGTGGAACAAACACATGGCTTTTTTTAAGTTCTCCCCCTTGTGCTGAGTGTATGTGAGATAGTTACAATCTGAACTCTGTATTTATCGTGTGGGTTTATTTGAATGGGCAGAGCAAATCCACTTTGCACAGTTGAAAAAAAACCCACCAAAATACAAAAAAATCAGCCCCCCAAAAAAGCAGCCTTCCTCCTTTACAACACAACTGTGAGTAGCTGGAGAACTCAGGCTCAGTAAGAAGGTTTTTGGTGAAATGAGAAGAAAGCAGCAGCTGAGCCATCTCCAAAACCATTCCCTTTATTCTGGGAGTGATTTAAAGCCCCTCTCGCTTCCACTACCCCAGAAACAAAGGTGGGTTAGTCTGAGTCTGCTTCATCCTCAGATCCATCTGCTCCAAACCCCGTCTCGTAGCACTGGGACAGAGTCCTGAGCTCCTCCAGGGCCTCCTGGAAGTCGTCCTGCTCCACCCCAGCCGTGAAGAAGCTGCTGCAGCGCCGCAGGTTCGGCGCCCGCAGGTCCCGGCAGAGCCCCGAGAGCAGCGAGTGCAGCAGGGGGGAGCTCTGCAGGGCTGCCAGCACCGGGATGCTCTCCACACCTGCAGGGTTACAGGCACATCAGGGCTTAAAGGTCCCCCAAATCCTCATTCCCTGCCCTGTTCCACCTCACGAGCAGTTGCCTTACTTGAACTCGGCCGCTCCACACTCAGAACTTGTGCCCTCGCTCCACGCAGGGTTGGTTTGTTATTTATGTGATCATTTTTAGGCCCTGCTCTCTCTGCTGCAGAGTTTAAGGGGCGTTTGTTACCTGCTGAGGAAGAGCCCTGAGCTCTGTCCGGGAGGAAGCCTCGGCTGGTCAGGAGAGGAGAGAAGAACTGGGGGAAGGGAGGGCGGGTGGCACAGGGCTGCTGGAGCACTTGGGCTGTGCTGTGAGGAGGAGGAGGAGTTACCCAGAGCTCCCTCAAGCCTTCCCTGTTCCAAACCAGCACCCCCAGCCCCTACCCACCTGAAGGCTCCCGGGAACTGGGTGTGGAGGTACTGCTGGAGCAGCTGCTCGGGGCTCTCACAGCTCTGCAGGGGCCAGCGGGGCTGGCCGGGGCAGCTGCTGCAAAGGAAATTCGGGGTTTTCCAGCCTGAAACCATCACTGACTCAGCTGCTTTTTAGCCATTTTGCTCTAAAATTAGCAGCACTCAGTCACTGGACTGCTCCTCCCCTCAGCTGCCTCTCCGACGGGAGGGATTGTGGATGCCTCCAGTGAGGAATCCCTGCTGGGGAGAGTTCCAGGAGGTGCAGTTCCAATGCTGATTTACCTGGCGGATTTCTCTTTGCAAATTCCTCGTAGCACAACAGACTGAGCAAAACAGCAGCTGACCTTTTGCTCCCTCCACGAGGACAGAAGCTTCCAGGGCACGTCCTGCTGGTGGGCACTTAAAATATTGGGGAGCGAGGAGCCAGATAAGGCAGGGAAGGGAAGAGCTGCCCACGCAGCCACAGCCTGGAGTTGGGTGAGAGAGCAGAGTCTGGAACACGCTCCTGGCACTGGGGCTGTGCAGAACAGCTGTGGCACAGCTGGAAGGGACCCTCACCTTCCTCCCAGAGAAGGTCAGGGAGTCAGCAAAGTGCATCATGGAGCCCTGGGAGGACCAGAGCCGGTAGGGAGCCGTGAGGGTGTCGAGTGCTGCTGCCAAAATCGCGCTGCTGTGGTAGTTCAGGGATGCCTGGGGAGGAGACAAATGCAGGAGTTACAGGACAGGTGGCAGTCACCCCTTCCTTAACCCAGTTTTGTGTATTTAACTTAACCAGATTGTAAACTGTGCCTTTAAGAGGTGTTTTACAGTTATTTCAGGGTTGGGATAAGCAGCCAGTGTGTAACAGCAGTTCCAGCCCAGCTGTTTGCTAACAAATGCTCTGGTGGCAGTTTCCTTATCTTTCTTTGGCTCCTTGGGGCTCCTGTGAGGCTGGAGTTACTCTGAGCACAGAGAATAATGTACTAAAACCTTTTCTTCAGTGCCAACACTGCAGGCAGCACCCCACCAGAAAGCACAGCAGCCAAGGAAATGTGTTAATATTTTCAAAAGTAGGAAGAAAACGACGGAAATTAGAAGTTGGCAGCCAAGTCCCAGTGAAAAAGCAGGAAAAGGTCTCTGCTGAGCAGAACAGCACCAGGAAAAACCACCCAACCACAGAGCTGCAGAAAACACTTGGAGAGGGGTAAAGCTGCAAGAGCTCAAAGCCAAGCAAAGTGGGTGATCCCAATCCAGGACTTACGTCATATTTTATGTATGGAAACGTCACGGGAGGTTGTGGCTTGATTCCCAAACTCCCACTGAGTGACAGAGGGCAGAAGAGAGAGCTGTGACGGGAGAGGTGGGCAATGCCCAGGGCTGTGTTCATCAGTCTGTAAAAGCTGTTCTGAGGATCCTGGGGGAAAAAAATCCAACCATTGGAACCTTAACTGGGTAAGAGCCTGTCAAAGCCAGGCTGGGCACTTGTTCTTGGTTCCCCCCAGGGTTTACTCACTCCCACGGTACTCAGGAGTGGAGTCAGGCCCCAGGTCAGGATCCCTTTCCGTGAATACTCATCGTGGAGCAGCTCTGTCACCTTGGCACCAACTCCAGAGAAGCCGTTGTGAAGGTCACAGAGGACCTGGAACCCCTGCGGGAAACAACGGCAGCATCTCAGATTCTGCTGCATCTCCAGCAGAAAGTTTCCTGACAGCAAAGGGAGCTTGGAGAAGGTGTGAACCTGCAGGTAATCACACTCCTCAACGTAGAAATGCAGCCGATCTTCCAACTCCTCGACGCAGGCAGGGTCCTGCAGGAGACTTTCACCCTGCCCAAAGGCTTCGAGACAACCACAGTCCCTACGGGGAAAAAGGGGGAAAGGGTTTATTCCATGCCTTTTATTAGTCCTTAAAGGCACAACGCAGCTCCCGTTCTGGATTCTGGCCCAAAGCCCTGGCCGTACCCATCGTGCAGGTACTGGCGGATCACGTAGACACTTTTGGGGTGCAGGGGCACGTTGAGGTAATCGGACCAGAGCCGCACGGAGGGAGTGTCCTGGGACCCCGCAGGAGCTGCACCTGCAGGGAGACAGACGGGAGAGCAAAGGCCCTTTCAGCTCTGAGCATCCCCCGGAATGCAGAAATCAGTGTTTTAACTTGGGCTAAAAAACTGGACATTTGCTGCTCTGCCCCAGCTCTCTGTAAGCCAAGCAGTCTTATCCCGTAGTTTTCCTTCTCCTTGTCCGCTAACGCGCTGCCCCACAGCAGGGGCCAGGGAATTCTGCCTTTCCCGAACTCCGATCCCAGCGAAAGAACCGAACCCGCCCCGGCCCCGCGCACAAACCTGGCCCCGCGGCACCGGGATTCCCCTTCCCGTCCCCGGCAGCGTCTCCTCCCTACGGGAACAATCCCGGCGCGGGGGTTACGGGGGATTCGCCCGGTCCCGGCTCCGTCCCGGGCAGGGAGCGGTGCGGGGCCCGCGGCCGCGCTCACCCTGCGGCTCC
>VZRO01004954.1:75002-87940 GCA_013397915.1 Daphoenositta chrysoptera | reverse complement strand
CAGGCGCGGCCACGGGCGCGGCCACGCGCACGGGACTCGGACACGGACTCGGATTTGGGCACAGACTCGGACGCGGACACCGGGGGTGCGGAGCCTTTATTGCGCTACAGGGGCCCCGCCAGCCGGTCCAGCTGCCGCGGGTTGGAGCCGCTCAGGAACTGCAGCTCCGCCTTCCCGTCCTCCGTGTGCGCTGCGAGGGACAGAGAGAGAGACTGAGGGATGGAGGGAAGGATGGAGGGGGGGAACGGGCTCTGACACCGCAGGGCGGGCGCAGCCCGGGTTTCCCCGCTCCCCGGGCACTGACCTTTCTCGTGCTGCAGCCACTTGCGCTCCAGGTAGTAGCCGTAGCAGCTCTCGAACTCCTTCGGGCTGTAGTTGGTGACCGGGATGGGCACAAAGGGGTCCAAGGCGTCGAACCCCTCCTGGGAAGGGAGGGCAGTCGGGGTCAGTGGCGGGGGCTGGGGGGGGACACGGCCTGGGAGCTCAGCCATGTAATTGTGGAATATCCGGAGCTGGCAGGGAGCACAGGGATCATCCAGTCCAGCTCCTGGCCGTGCACAGACACCCCAGTACCCCACCCTGTGCTGGGAGCGGTGTCCAAACGCTCCTGGAGCTCTGGCAGCCTCGGGGCCGTGCCCATTCTCTTGGGGCAGTGCCCAGCACCCTCGGGGGGAAGAGCCTTTCCCTGATCTCCAACCTAAACCTCTCCTGGCCCAGCTCCAGCCTTTCCCTCCAGTCCTGTCCTGCTCACAGGGGCAGAGATCAGAAGCAGCTGCAGACCCTTGAGGCCTCCCCTCAGTCTCCTCCAGCTGAACAAACCAAGTGCCCTCAGCTGCTCCTCATGTGGCCCCCTCCAGATCCTTCACCACCCTCGTGTCCCTCCTCTGGACACTCTCCAGCAGCTTCAGACCTTTCATAGATGGTGGTGCCCAAACTGCCCCCAGGACTCGAGGCGAGGCTGCCCAGCCCAGCCCAGGACGATGCCCTGCCCTGCCCGTGTGCCTGGCACACCCCAGGACACTGCTGACCCAAAGAGGTGTGTGATCCACAGAGACCCCAACGGTGTCCCCTGGAAGGGAACCAGGTCACCAAGCAGGATTTTTGTTTGTTTCCCAATGTGAAGAGGAAAAAAAACCCCAAGAGAGACCGTGACTGACCTTTCCCAGCAACTCGTGGGGGGTGTAGGCTGAGCTGGGTTTGAAGAGCGAGCCAGTCTGGCTGAGGGTGGTCACAATGGCACCTCCACTCTGGAAGGCAGATCAGAAACAAAAGTCCTGTTAGCTGGTTTAGGATCAACCCCTGAGGCATCTTCTTCGTGGAGGATGGAGCTGGAGCAAGTCCAGAGAAGGCCATGAAGGTTCCAGGATGGAGCCCCTCTGCTCTGGAGCCAGGCTGGGAGAGCTGGGGGTGCTCCCCTGGAGAAGGGGAGACTCCAGGGAGAGCTCAGAGCCCCTCCCAGGGCCTAAAGGGGCTCCAGGAGAGCTGGAGAGGGACTGGGACAAGGGATGGAGGGACAGGACAAGGGTGAATGGCTTCACAGTGGTAGATGGGATATTGGGAAGGAATTCCTGGCTGTGAGGGTGGGCAGGCCCTGGCACAGGGTGCCCAGAGCAGCTGTGGCTGCCCCTGGATCCCTGGAAGTGTCCAAGGCCAGGCTGGACAGGGCTTGGAGCAGCCTGGGACAGTGGAAGGTGTCCCTGCCCATGGCAGGGGTGGGACTGACTGGGCTTTAATGTCTCATTCTGGGATTTTGGATTCTTCAAGAATTCTAGAAGATGAACATTTTATAATGCTCCTGACCACACTAATCCTGGCTGCTCCAAGTCCATGTGAGCACAGGGAATACACAGCTCGCGTTCCCAGGGCTGGCATTAAAACTTTTCTTGCCTATAATGGGTTTTCTACACAAACAACTGAAATACTTTAAAAAGGACTTTCCTAGATACCTTTAAATCTGAAGCCTACTCGTTCGTGCTCTCGAAAAAGCAGCAGGAGGACTTGACCTCCTACAGCAAAATGCTCAGAAACTAAAAGTTCTCATTAGTTCCAAGAAATCAGAACCCAAACTGCCCCAAGGCGTCAAACACCTCCGGCTCAGGGTCCTACACCAGAGCCTGGCAGGGCAATCAGGAATTGCTGTCACGGATTTGAGCTGTTCTCATTCTCCTCGGGTGGTGTCCCAAACACTGATGAGACACTGCTGCTGTGCCTGAGCTCTACTCAGGGCTGTTGGACTGGCAGCTTCAGGCTCGTGGCAGCTTTAACTGCTGGGAGTGACACAGGCAGAGGCAGGGCTGGAACTCACCCAGTCGTTCCTCACCACCTTCCGCAGGTTGTGCACGAGTGTCAGCTCCTCCGGAGAAACCTGGTGGGGATTGTCTGCGTCACTCTTTTGTTGCCAGCAGCTTCTATCTGAGACACGAGCTCCCCTCCCCTCCTTCCCATCAGGCTGCCAGGATCATTTGTGTCCTTCAGGCACGGTTTTCTCTTTGCTTTCCCTCAGCCCTGCAGCATCGAGCCTGAGTCATGCTGCACTGAGCAACACCCAGGCCCTGCCTCTCCAACAACACCCACCTGTGCTCCTGTCTCGGGGAGAGACAGCAAAAATTCAGTAAAAAAGCACAATGCGAACCTTTCAGGCCCCTCCAAAGCCCAATGAACACCTTCAGGGATTGCCACAGAGCTACACGTGAACAAATGGCCCTCCCAGCTCCCCGTGCAGCAGCAGCCAGGGCTGTCCCCGGGGCAGAGCTCTCCTCACAGGGCTCTTGTCCTCCTTCCTCAGCGTGGTCCGTCCCCAGAGCGCGTTGACGCCGTCCACGGCCACCAGGAGCCGGAAGGAGCCGCGGTGGCTCTGCTGCCTGAGCTCCCTCAGCACCACCCCCACGGCGTCGCTGGCGCTCCTGACGCGAGCCAGGCCCTGCAGGGAGCACAAGGCACAGATCTCAGCCGGGCTTTCTTGCTGGAGGGCGATGCTGGCGACTCCCGAGCTGCCCTTTCTCGGGGGAAGACAAACTGACAGTCAACAACCTCTTTGTTCCATCCCAAGCAGGAGTTTAAGCACCAAAATGGAATTTCAAATTCTAATTTGGCCTTCTGTCTAAATTCCCTGTACAACTTTCTTTACAGATCCACCACACCCTCCACAACATCTTTTGTTGATAGGGAGACACCTTCTATTTCCCATCTCTGATCTTTAGGAGCAATCTGTTCCACAAACACAAGGATGGATCCTCTGGTACAGGTGAGACCACTCCAGCAGCAGTGGTTGTTCCTTACCTGCTCCACCACTTCTCCCAAAGGTCTGCCCTCCTCTGTGCTCTCTCGTTTGCCCCACATGTATTTCTTTTGTGTTTTTATCTGTGGGGAGAGAACTATGATTAGATTGGGGATGGAAGGGGGCAGAGCAAGGCTGGATTGCAGAATCTGAATCACAGAATCACACAATCACCAGGCTGGAAGAGACCTTCAAGATCATCGAGTCCAACCCATGCCCTCAACACCACCTCAGCTAAACCATGGCACCGAGTGCCACATCCATTCTTTTTCTGAACACATCCAGGGATGCATCCCTGGGCAGATGATTCCAGAAGTTTACCACTCTTTCAGTAAAAAACTTGGAGTCTCCACCACCACCAGGCATCCCCACAGAGGGGACCTAAAACTCTTTTCCTATAGCACCTGGAGCCCAGCACGGGGCAGTGGGTGGGGTTTGCATCCACAAACCTCTTGCAGGAAACGTTCATTGGAGGTTTTGAAGTTCCTGAGCCACGCAGAGGCCTGCAGAGGCTGATCCAGCCGGTCTTTGTTGTAGGAAGACTGCAAAAGCTCCTTGCAGTTCTTCACCCAGAGGTGAGCTGTGAGCAAAATCACACGTATTTGATTTTTTTTTTAGTCAAAGTAACGGTACGAGGTGGGGGTGGTGGGGGTGTTTGTGTTGCTTGTCCTTTCTCTGCAACTCTGGTAAGGAAAGTCACAGAATCATGGGATGGTTTGTGTTGGGAGGGACCTTAAAGATCAATCAGTGCCATGGGCAGGGACACCTTCCATTATCCCAGGGTGCTCCAAGCCCCGTCCAGCCTGGCCTGGGACACTTCCAGGGCCTCCCCACCCTCACAGAGAGGAATTCCTTCCCAATATCCCATCCAACCCTGCCCTCTGGCAGTGGGAGGCCATTCTCTGTGTCCTGTCTCTCCATGCCTTGTAAAGAATCTCTCTCCATTTTTCTTGTAGCCCCATTAGGTCCTGGAAGGCCACAGTTAGGTTAACCCAGAGCCTTTTCTTCTCCAGGCTGAACAATCCCAACCCTCCCAGCCTTTCCTCTCACAGCAGAGCTGCTCCCCTGATCCCTCTGATCATCCTGGTGCCTCCTCAGGTCCATGTCCTTCCTGTGCTGGGCCCCAGGGCTGGATGCAGCTCCATCCTTGCTGGAGAATTCCCTCGGGATCAGAGGAGGGCACTCAGACCCCAAACAATCTCCCCCTGTGCTCGTTAACAACGGGGAAAACCAGACTGACCCACAGCACGTGGGAGCAGGTGAAAATAACCAGTTATGCCCCCCTTTATGTGGGGGTTTTGTGCTTTATGGGTCTTCTCCACTATGAAGAAACAAGGATAGACTGAGGGGGGTTATCTTACAGCTCCTGAATCTATCCTTTGGTGTTTGGTGTGGTGACAGAGCCCTGCTTTTCTCACCATCTGGGACGTGCAGCACCAGCCAGCCCTGCCTCGAGCAGTAGTGAACCACGTGGCACAGGGTCATGGTCTTCCCTGTCCCTCTCTCACCATCTCCAGCAAGGACTGTCAAGGAAAGTCTCTGGAAAACCACTTCAGTTTGTACTTGAATCACAGGATTCCTCCAGAAAGGGCTAAGGGGAGTTCAGAGGTCATCAAAGCAAGGATGGCATTGAATTCTTAACAGAGTTCCTTCTCCCATTCCCCACCCCACCGAGGTGCCCCAGGCCCTGTGTGCTGTTTGCAGGTCTGTAGGACCAAACTGAGTCAAAATAAAGATATCCAAGCTCCAGCTTCCCTGCAGTGCTCGGAGTCCCTGCACTGAGCCCAGACCTCCTGGAGACAACCAGCTCAGGCTCAGAACCACCCTGTCACCTGCACCAGTTGCTCGTGTTTCTCCCCACTCCCCCTCAGGCAGGTGCTAAAGGATACAGATCACATATCTGACAGCAGGGTGGGCCAAGTTGGAGCCCTTGAGGTAAGCGAGGAGCTCGAGCGCCGGCCGCCGCACCATCACCCGCGCCTCGTTGAAGGTCTGGATCTGAGGGAGGAGCAGATGTGACCCAGCTGCCACGAGCTGGCCGAGCTCAGCTGCTCCCAGCCCGGCTCCATCCCTGCCTGGAGGCTCCCAAACCCCCAGCTCTGCCCTCTCTGCCCAGCAGCGCTGCCAGGGTTGGTCGAGTGCTGCTTCCCCTTGGTGAAAGGACCTTCTCGTCCTTCCTGTGCCTGGGGAGGGTTTTGTGGATCTGCTGTTCCCGCAGACTGGGGGTGGGTGAGTGGCCTGTCCCTGAATCCCAGGTCAGTGACCTGGATATGCACAGGTAAGGAGTCTGTTCCTCACTCAGGCAGCTGCTCATGGAGCGGAGCCCGGCACAGCTCCATCTGCCTCACCACACAAATCAGGAGAGGAGATTTGTTATTTCATGAGACAGCCTGTTCCACGCAGAAATACAGCCATGGAAAGTATTTCTGCAATTCATTGTGTGCTCGGATGATGGAAATGAAAAATAATGGATGTTAAGAGATGAAAAACAATGGAACGAAGGTCGCCTGAGGTGGAACCCTCAAACTCTTCTGCCGCTGCTCTGGGTGGTTGACTCATCTCTTTTAGATGTTGAAAATAACAGTAAAGATCAGGAATAACTGCACTCTTGCTCTCTCTTATTCCAGCAGGAAGCCATCACAGTCACCAATGGACCTGGTTCTTCCCACACAGAATCATGGAATGGTTTGGGTTGGACGGGACCTTAAAGCTCATCTGATTCCACCCCTCCATGGGCAGGGACACCTTCCACGATCCCAGGGTGCTCCAAACCCCATCCAGCCTGGATCCAGGGATCCAGGGGCAGCCCCAGCTCCTCTGGGCAACCTGAGTGCATTCCCTCCAAGCTCCAAGCTGGAATACCTGCTGCTGGAAGCGATAGGGCAGCCCGTGGGGGAACACAGCCTTCACCTCCTCCAGGGGGATGTCGTACAGGCGGCCCTCGTGCTGCTCCGTGTGCTTGGCCTGGAAGGGAAAGCAGGAATGGTCACTCTTTGCTGGACACAGGCAGCCCGGGAGGCTGGGGCAGGCAGGGAGTGCTCCATCACAGGCAGTGCCCTCTCACTGGGAGGCAGAACGAGGTACAGCAGGAATTGTGGGGTCAGGACACTGCTTTGGAGAGGCCAAGGAAAGGAAATCCCACCTGGAGCTAAACAGTGAAGGGATTCCCTGAGCTTGTGTATGAACTGTGGTGTTTTGGGGGCACCAGTGCTCTGTGAATTTACCTCAGCTTTCACCAGCTCCCCAAACCTTAACAGAGCTGTGACACCCTTTTGAGTTATCTGCTGGTGTCACACTCACTTTCTTTAATGACAAAATGTTGTTTTCTGCCTTGGGAGTAATTCCCAGGAGTGATTCCCACGGTGCCATTTGGTTACTGGGACTGGAGGCTGAAAAACTCACCATCTCTTTTCTGGGGCAGTAATTTCCAGTCCCTTGTGGTGACCTCAGTGATCAGGGTTATTCCTCCCCTGGACTCAAATCCTGCTGCATTTATTTCTAGTGTTTACCTGCAAGTCTGCCCATACACTGCAAGAAGCTGTTACCACTGGGATCTGAGGGTTTAATGCCTGCTTTTTCCCTTCATTATTCTCTTTCCTTGCCATGCAACACCTGCAAAGCACTTATTTATTTCCTTTTGCTCTAGTTTTTGTGTCTTGTCCAATCAGGACAGTAAATAAAGACCACTCTGCAGCCCTTCCTGTGAGACTTTTAGCAGTTTTGTGTTAATCTTTGAAGCTTAGATCATGTCCTGCTCTGCTTTCTACATTTTTCNCTGCAGCCCTTCCTGTGAGACTTTAAGCAGTTTTGTGTTAATCTTCGAAGCTTAGATTCTGGATTTAAAATAAAATATCCTCCTCCTTATTCTTGTCCATGCCAGTTTTTATACGTAACAACAACAAATATAACAACTTCCTTGGTTATTTTATTTTGTGTGCAAGCAGCTGGGCCTGCAGGAGTGACTTCTCCCTCTTTGGCCAGGAATATTTGGCTTTTCCCAGTTCTTGTTGGACTCTTTATGGACCACTGTTTTTCACACCCACGAATTTTCTGGCCCCAGGATTGTTGTTAAGTCTCCCATCCCTTCTTCAGACCCGATTTCCAGCCTTTAAGCACAAAATACACCTCTGCTCTCACCTTCTGCCCCTTCTACTCAGCACTACCCCCTATTCCACACCTCCCTAGGAAAGGTTCTCCCAGGACAGGCCAGGGTGCCCTGGACCCTGAGGTTTGCCCTGGCACAGCTGCAGGATTCAAGCAATTCCTGATTCAAGGAACCATTTCTAAGAAAAAACCAAGGGCTGCCAAACTGGGGTTGACTGGTCAGGAAATCTTTGCAACAGGGGGAAAAATGGTAAATGCTGGCTGTTCAAGAGGTGCCCTGCTGTAAGGAGGCATCACCTGAGGGGAACTATTATCAAGTGAGGCTTCAGGCTTTTCCCAAGCTTATTTCAAGCTGTGGATTCCCTGGTGTTCTCCTGCACGTGCTGGACTCAGACCAAGAGCACCCGTGGTTTTCCATGGCTCAAACACAAGAGCAGGACTCCAGAGCCCATTTTCATTCTCAGCTTCATCCCTGACTTGCTGCATAACTTTGGGCAAATTCCTCCACTCCCCTGCACCTGCAAAGAGGGTCAGCGTCTTTATCCTCACGTTCAGTCACTCGGAGCTTTGCTAATGGTGAGGTACACGAAGTCTGGTGAAAAATTTGGTGTTCAGTGGCTTTCTCAGTCCCGTCTTAACGGGATTGTCTGCTGCAGGAGCTGGGGGCACCGGGGTTTGCGGCTGCAGTGACCCGGGGAGGGCTGAGCTGGCCGAAGCTGTGCCAAAGCTCAGGCACAAGCCAGAATGGCAGAGCCAGTTGCCTGGCAACGAGCGGGCAGGGCCAGGACAGCGGGGACAGTGCTGGCCATCTGGAGCCCGAGCAGCCACCGGGTCCTGCGCAGCCGCTCATCCCCGCCGCCGTTTCCATAGAGACCCCGGAGGAATCGGCACCGAGAGACTCCAATTACACAGGCAGCAGAAAGCACCTCCAAGGCTTATTCCCTTCGTTTATCCCCCTTCATTTTGTGCTCCAGACGGGGAGTGTGAGGCCGGAATTGTGATGCTGCGGAGCTGTGCTGTGCCGAGGTCAACTGGGGTGTGGTTTTTAACCCCCTTCGCAGCCAGCTCAGGGAGGCTTTTCCAGGGAAGAACAACCCTGGAGCTGAAATTAATGGTGTCTGATGGCTAAGCCACATTCTGCAACACACACGCTCATCCCTGCAGCTCTAGAGAAGGAATCTGTTCCCAGGGGCTCTCGGGCAGAGCAGCCCCATCCTGAGCAGGTAATGGCCCCTTCCCTCGGGGCTGGATCCCTGGTTTAGATCTGTGAGCCCCCTCCCCTGGAAAAACACAGCCCCAGGCAGCGCTCCTGGCTCTAGCACGGCCCCTGGGGGCACCCGTGTGGCAGGGACAGTGGTGGCACTCAGGGACGGTGGTGGCACTCAGGGACAGTGGTGGCACTCACTCACCGGGTCGCTCTCGCTGGTGTGGAAAACTGCTCGGGGCCTTTCTGCCGGGACATCCTGGGCGGACACAGAGCTCAGGCCATCCCTGGCTGCCGTGTGGAGGGCACGGCCGTGCTCCAGCTGAGGGGAGAACAAGGCAGAGACAATAAAATTCTCAGCAGCCCGGGATTGCTGGTGAAAAACAACCCGGGGAGTCTGTTCCGGGCGCTGGTGGCTCACCAGGCACGTGCAGCCCCAGAGCTGAACCCTGACTGCAATCAGAATGAAAATTCCTCATTAGCATGGCAATTCATCATGGAAACCCACATGCTGTAGAACCAGATTTCACATTCAGATGCCTGCACCGAAACCATCCCCACCTGAGCCAGCTCCACCTGAAGCCACCTCGGTGAGCCAAGCCCTGCACCTGAGTTTTACACCCCACAAAATTCCTCCAGATCCCACATCCAGCCATTAAAGGCTGGGAAGTGCCCACCACGTTTCTGCCTACACTGAGGAGTGGCAGTGCCCTGAAAATTCAGGCTGTCTAGCACTCCATAATCACCTCAATTACCAAGGGATTAGTGCAGCTCTGCCCACTATTTGATATTTATAATTACACTCCCTGCACTGATTTCCCTGCCTGTGTCCCTGCATCCAGACTCTGGCATTAGGATACAGACGTGGCTGAGAAACCAAAACAGCCAGCTAAGCTGATTAATTCATTTTTCCCCAGACAGACTGCTGAAGCCTGCCTGCAAAGCCCAGCCAAAACAGGCAAGAAAGTGAGCAGCGGCAGGACAAGCATTTTATTATGTTGTGGTGAAAGAAAACACAAACATTTGTCAACGATTTAAAAAGTGCATCCTCCAGACAGGCTCTGGGAGAAGCTGAGAGCCCCTCACAGCACTGACAGGGCCAGTTGCAGCTGAACAGAGCCAGCAGTTTCCTATTTTATCTGCCTGGGTGAGAGCAGCAGAATGCAAAGCTCAGAGCCAGGGACAGCTGTCTCAGCTCTCCAGGGCATGACACAGCTCTGCTGCCACCCCAGTGCTCCTCAGGGGGCCACTGCAAAGCCACAAGGGCTGGGGAGAAATTGGGATTACCCACATTCCGTGCTCAACACACACCAGATGCCTGAATCAGCATCTGGGCACTTGCCCTCCTGTTAGGGAAGGAGTGAAACCAGTCTGGACCCTCTGGAACAAACTGTAAATAGGGAGAACACCAATCACATCTTGTTCCCACATCACCCTTTTCCTCCTCAAACCCAAATGACCCTATATATAGGATATAAAGGAGGCTGCATCCTCCAACAATTTGGGAGTCCCCATGGGAAATGCCCCATGGCCTCTCCCTTTGTTCGAATAAAGTTACAGGACTCCTCTGTCTCCTTTTTGGACATAAACCTCTGGTGGTCGTTGGATCGATTTTCCTGACACCCGGGAGCAGCGGGTGGATTTCGGGGTGGGTTTCCATCTGCCAAAGGCCAGGAGTGGCCTGCCTGGGATCCCTGAAATGGCAGCGAATCATCACGTGGCGGCGGGGATGGATTGGGAATCCTGAGCCATGAGGTGGAGCTGTTCCCGCGTGTTCCTCGCATCCCGGGCTCGGGAGAGGGAGGGAAGGGAGGCACTGCACAGCCAGGGCTGCAGGGACAGCTCTGCACACTCACCCTGAGCCTCACCACCCTGCTCGGGGGGGAAAAGCCTTGGAAAGGCAGCGGCAGAGAACACAGCTGGAGCTCTTTTCCAGCAGGAAGCCCTTCCAGAGCTGCACCACGAGCTCCTGCTGCTGTTTAGGGTTTGAGGCAGCTCTGCTGGTAACACAAGGCTGCTGGGAGTTGGGCAGAGCTGGTGTCACTATGCACAGCTGAAGCACTGAGCCACTTTTTGGCTCAGAAAATGAAAAAAAAAAATAAAAGGTTCTTCCCCCAGAGGGTGCTGGGGCACTGATCAGGCTCCCCAGAGCTCCAGGAGCGTTTGGACACCGTTCCCAGCACAGGGTGGGGTTGTTGGGGTGTCTGTGCAGGGCCAGGGGTTGGACTCATGATCCCTGTGGGTCCCTTCCAGCTCGGGATATTCCACAATTCAACGATTTTTGGCAAAACTCTCTCCCACCAGCAGCACAGGCTTTGTGCAGGGCTGGTGGGTTCCTCCTCTGGACATTCCAGCCATGCAGAGCAAGTGGAATAATCCCTGCTTCCTGGGAAGCACATGCATGGAAGGTGCAGGATCTCAGCATCCTGGTTTAAGCCAGGCTCCCTCTCCCCAGACTCCTCAGGGAAACGTGGAAATGCTGGAGCAGCTCTTTCCTTCAGCCCACAGTGGGAGTTTACACCCCCAGCTTAGAGCAGCCAACAAGGTTTTAGCTGACAAATGTAAGAAGAATGTCACTTTTTACAGCTGTGAATTGTCATTCCAGGCCACGGGAAAGCTGAAATATTGGAAATAGCATCAGGCTCTTACAGAACTCACCTTCAGAGAATGGCAGACGAGTCCTTTCAGACTTCTCAACATTTTCCTGCAGGGACAGAAGTGGATATTTTAGTTGGTTTCCTCATGCCTAGTTATCTTGTGCTGGGAGAGAATTGTTTGTGTTGAAAGAGCTTCATGACAAGGCATACAAATAACTCAGAGCAAGTGTCAGATGCTCTGCAGCAACACAGATCAGCATCACTTGCCTAGGAAAAGCTATTAGTAAAAGAATAAAATAAAAGCCATGCCATTAAAATATAAAAACTACAAATAGTTTAAAATAAAAACTATCAAATTAAAATAAAAAACCCTAATAAAATATAAATAAAAGTAGTAAAAAATAAAAGCTATTCCTTTAATTATGTGGCCTTTTCTCAGAGAGACTCTTTTTTTCTATTTAAGAAAAACCCCTTTACTTTGTAAATCAAGGTATCTAATTCTCCTAGTGAGGAGAACAGTCTTTTGTTGGGCTTGACTGGGGAAGGAATTTTGGCTGTAGCTGTTAAGAGATGTAAGAGCTGCAGCAGTGATTATGGTGGAGGAACTGGAATCGTGCAGGGACTGAAGCTGCTTCAGTGCTTCCAGCTTCACCCTGATCATTTACCAGCATCTGCTGCCCAGCCATCCTCGATTACAGCGGGAGAAAAAACCCAAACCAAAACACTCGAGCAGTTGTGATGCACAAATAAAGGCAAAGAGTGAAGAAAAGAGGTTAAATCTGCCACCTCTGCTGGCATTCAAGGCGTTTCTCACAGAACGTCCCGAGGAGAAAACACTGACAGTGCCCAAGAAAGATGCTCTGAGAATTCCCGGGTGCAGTAAGTTGCATTCGAAGGGAGTATTAATTACCTTAATTCCTCGGGAGGAGCTGCTGCCTCAGTGGGACTGGTGGTTACCTGCAGCTGAAAAAGACAAGGCTGGTTCACCTGCAGAGAACAGCATTTCCACCTGTTACTGCAGGGAACGGGAAAACAACCCCACAGGGGAAGGTGTGAACGCTGCAAAGACGCTGTTCGTTCCTTCGGCTAAAATAAACACGGTAAAACAACCCCCACTTCGGCTGTTTCGCTGTGTGAGCGAAGATCTCATCCTGCAGAGGAATTTCTGGTCATTTTACACGCCGTGCAGCGCCGCAAGGAGAAACCCTGCTCCACGTGGGAATGGACCCCACCGCTTTCAGCTGCAAAGAAAACAGGGATGGGAAAGCTTCTTTCTCACACGCAACTAGGAAAATTAAGGAGTCATAAAGCCTGAGTTCTGTTAACATTTTTAAACTTCCTGTTCATTTTTTTAAAAAATTCCTGTTGATTTTTTTTTTTTAAAAAACTTGCTGCAGACTTCTTTCAAAATCTGCCGTTAATTCCGAGTATTCTGACAGAGCCCCCGAATGACCGAGGCGGCTGTGGGGGCTGCTCCGGCTCTCTGCCCCCGACAGAGGAGATGCAAACCGCGGTCGCTCCCCCGAGCGGCCCCGGCTCCGCTTCAGCACAACCGCGGGAAGAATTTCTGAATTTCCGCCGTTCCCCACCAAAACCTCCGCGCACAACCCCAAGGGCGCATCCGCAGCCGCCCATCAGCCACCAGAACGCCTCGGCTCCCCGGAATAAACAGAAACAACCCCCCGGTGGCTGCGGACCGAGCGCGGCCCGGCCCCGCCGCGCCTCCCACGTGCGGCCCGCGGGCTCCGCTCCCCGG
>VZRO01004954.1:54816-73403 GCA_013397915.1 Daphoenositta chrysoptera | reverse complement strand
AGCCGCGCTCGGACGAGCGGCGGGGCCGGGGTGTCCCCTGACAGCGGCCCCGGGGCCCCTCCTGGCCCCGGTTCCCCGCGGAGCGGGGCTGAGCCCGGGGCGCCGCATCCCCGAAGTTCGGTGTTTCCCCGGGCACGGCGCGGTCCCGCCCCGTGTGACAGGCGGGGGACCGGGGCGGGGGGGGCCCCGCCGCGTGNNNCCGGAGCCGGGGGTCTCCCTGCCGAATATTTATGTATTTTTGGTGGTTTTGGGATACTGGTTGGTTTACTGGGTCAGTGTCTTGTAGACTTTGTCCTCCCCCTTCTCCAAATTCATGCTTGTGAAATTTTACTTTCATTGCGTTTTTAATTCTATTTTAGCTTTATGGACCATGAATTTGGGTTTGGGTGGTTGAGCCTTATCGTGGTCTTACCGATCTCTCTCATCAAAAGCCAAAATGTGTTCCCATCCTTGTGTCTCTCTTCCTTAGTCTCCCGACTTTCTAACTCCTGGTTTTGGCCCTCGGTTTGTGGTTCTTCACCCTGTTAATTATGTAGCAGAGAACTGGAAGCTGCTTGGAATGTGGGTTTCCATCCGATGGCCTGAGGACACGCATTCACTCTCCTGGTAGTTGAGTGTTGTCAGGAGCCAGGGAGGGAAACTGGAGGTGGTGGGAGCTCTGGGAGCAGGGACAGAACCTGTGGCTTTACCCTCACCCATTGAAATATCCTCAGTTTTCATTTTCAGGAGCAGTGCACCTTCTTTCCTGGTTTCTTTTGGCTGTCCTCCTTGCAGTAATTTAGATTGCACCTGCACTTGTTTCCCAGGGATGTGGGGTTTTGGGGTGGATCATGTAAGACTCGTGTTTCCCGTGGTCATCCTTGAGGACCTCGGGATCATCCCTGGTGCCTCTGTGGGAAACGGGGAAGTTCTGGCAGCTGCTTGAACATATGGGGAGAGATGGGCTCTAAAATCATCATCTGTCTGCCTGCTTGAGTTCTTAAGAAGTGTTCTTACTCAAAGCTTTTCTCAACTGTCTGAGAGTATAGAAGAGAGACTTTTTTTCTTTTATTTTGAGGAGTTCTAAGTCTGAAACATCTTGGTTTAAAAGACAAAATTACCACAACTTCTTTTTTGACTCGATTTCATTGCTACAGGCAGTCGGTAGTCGCCTAGAAAGGTTTGAGTGATAATAACCAGTGACAAAATTTGAGTTACAATTTCCAGAAGCTTTTTTTTCCCAGTTGTTTTCAAAAGTTTAAACTGTCCTGGAGGATATAAAAAGCAGTTTTTTTCCTTGGTGGAAGAGACAGACATATTGGTATAAATGGCAGTGCTGTTGTCACAAGAGAAAAGTGGCAACAGCACATGTAGTTACTGAATTAAAGGTATTTTGAAATAGATATTGTTGTCTATGGGATTGTTGGCTTTTTAAAATTAATTTCTGCTGCTGTTGGAAGGGCTGGTGCTGTTGTGGACACATTCTCCCACTCCATGAGGTCATGAGTCCCACCTCCAGCTTGCAAAGGGAAAAAAAATCTGTCATGAGACCTATTGTGATGATTCCGTGAAAGCAAAATCTGTGTTTGTGGCTGGTTTTGTGCCTGTCACCTGTGGCACAGGTGTGGCCATCCTGGCACCGGGGGTGGGTTGGGAATGACCAAAGGCATCTGTCTGGAGTTGAAGGGGAAGTGCTGGTTCCCTGTGACCCTTATCTTTTACCAGATGGATATAAATAAATGTGTTTTGTCCAGAAAAATCCCCTGGAAGGCACTGGCTGTAGAGACCTCTCAGGGAGCTCCTGACTCACACTGTAACAGATGGGATAATATTTTAGGAGAATTCCCGAACGGCTTTTCCCTCGGCAGTCAGCGTTGGCTGCTGTTGGGACTCGCAGCCTAAGGGTGGAGGAACCTTTGCTCCCATCAAACACGGCTTGGTTATGCAGATTTCAGCAATTGGGCGTTGATTTGCGTATGAATAGGGAACCGGCAGGATTACCCTGCACCTCCAAATTCAGCCCTGTGATTCCAGAGCTTCAGTCAGGTAGGGTGTCAGCTGGGGCCGGGTGAAGATACCAGGAGAAACTCCATCTCTGCTTCCCGAGTTTTCCTCCCACTGGAGCATACTTGCAGGGTGTCATCATGTCTGTCCTCTGCCTTTCTTACAAAAAACCCGTGTCCTGCTCCGGGTGCTTCCCCTGGACGTGGCCTCTGCTCCCAGCACTTCTGTGGAATATTCTTCCTGACAAGACAGGTCCCCTGGGATTTCTGTCTGTCAGAAACGCGTCCAGCAGATTCCCTTTGGAAAGTGTTCGATTTGTTACCTCCTGTAGCGCAAACAGGAGCTTTATTTCCTGATAAATGTCTCTAAACGTTTTAAGGATGCTCGTGCAGGTGATCCAGGGGCCTTGAGCTCCTGTTTCCCCTGTTCAGGGATTGTGATGTGGAGAAATACTGTAAGGCTTTATCCCACTTTTTATTTCTCTTTTCTGAGTGTGGTAGCTGTCTTCTTTAGCAAAGGGAGGAAGACAAGGAATTTGAGAGGGGACTGTGGGAGGCCACAGAGTTGTTAGTAATATTCTGGGATTTCTAACACTCAGCTGAATTGGTTCTAATGTCCCTTGGAGATGAAGCAATGAAAAGAACCAAAAGAAAAATATTCACCTTCCAAATATGACATGACAGTGTGTTTTCATCGACAAAAGCAGCAGCAGGAATGAATGCAAAGTCCTGAATTGAATGGAGGGGAAAATCTCAGTTAATATTGCTGAGGGGGTGTGGGGAATCATACCTAGGATCTGGCAGAAGAATCAACCCTTGGCATTTTCTTTCTGGGAAAGCAGGGGATCAGAAGAACAGGAATCTTAGCAGCTGATGGGCAGAAAGGGCTTGGGATGTGACACCAGGGGAATAAAGGATAAATGCCAGGTATTAAAACTGTATGGCATTAGAGAAATCATTAATGAACACCACTTAGTTCCAGGTGGCACGTGTCAAAATGGATGTTAAAATGCCTCACAATTAATTTTTTGGGGAAGAACAATTTCAGGAGGGATTTGAGAGCTACAGAACCTGCTGTCTGAGGGACTGGGAGTTTGATGTGATTTGCTTCGTAGGGAGGTGGTGAGGACATGTCTTGCTCTTCACTTGAGAGGCCGTGCAGGGATTTGATACTGGATGGTTTTCAATCCAGCAGAAGTTTTGTTTAAGCTCCCATGGATGTAGGATAACTCAGAACAAGCCTTGGAACTTCGTGCAACGAACTTGGAAAGCAGAGACACGTATATACCTTATATCACATGGTTAAATATGATCATTTTAGGTCGTTAAAGTCCCAAAGCGTCAGAGTTTTCAGGGTAAATTCGTGCAGGTTTTTTTAGCTGCCTCTGAACTGTGGCTGTCACCAGTTGGCTGCTCATTTGCTTTGACATCCACAAGGTCTGAAAGCACAACCTGCACGAGGGATGCAACAGATCCTGCAGCGAGCGAGGCACACGGAGTGCGAGGAGTAGCACGGAGAGAGTAAAGTGAGAAAAGAAAACAAAGAGTGGCATCACTGGGGAAACGGCTCCGAGGAACAGGAACAAGGGAAGAGCCCAGGTACACTTGAGAACACCTTGGAGACAGTGACAGGAAGCTTGAACTCGATAAGGCAGGGAGGAAGCAGCACGTGGGGATTCAGGGAGATGAGATCCAGTGACAGACATAACCTGTGAATTAGTGGGGTAATGGGGAGCTGGGAGAAGATTACGGTGAGGCACAGTGGTGATTAGGGCCAGGATTAGCATTTTTGTTGTCTGTGTTGAGAGCAATTAATGGATAAATAAATGACCTGCTCTGTGTTGGTGGGAGCCATCAATTCAGTGACTTTGTTTGCGGAATAGTTCCTGATCCTCGTAGCACAGAGTAGGATGTGAACACCGTTCCTCTCCTCAGATTCCCACTGTGCACTTTGGGTCTTGCAGTTTCTAAGGTCAGTGTGTGAGCCTTGCTGTTGGTTTTGTATTTGAAGCTTATAATTAATATTATTTATAAGAAAATGTCTGAAGTATTGTCGCTGCTCTGCACCCCAGTCACTGGAGAAGGAAATAGTTGTGTGAACACAGATTTGAGGGTTGCATGATGGCCTGTGGGATTGTCCCTTTTCTTGGACTTGAATAATACAAATTCAGGCATTAGCTCAGAATCATTTACCAGGATGATACATTGATGTACATGAAAAAGCCCATTTTTGGTGACGTGGTGAAGCCTATAGGACTAACATTGGGCCTTGAACTGGGCAGTGCCACTGACTCACTTTCTGTGTCCATGTCACACTGCTCCACCCTTTTTATCTCCTTGTAAAATGGAGATTTTATCTAATTACCTCCGGTCTTCTGAGTAATAACAGCAGGTTTGATTTCTGAGGATGTGCGTAGTTGGAAAGCCAGAGCTGCAGATAGAAACCCCGTGAATAATGTGCCCAGAACACATGGAAATAAGTTTGTTTTCTCTGAGGACGTAGCCAGGGAGGCCTGGCTTTGTGACGGGCTGCATCTGGCATTCCCAGCAGCATTTCTTCTGCCCCCACTAATCCTGGCATCTGTCCTCCAACCTGTGTCCACTGCAGTTGCCTTGGTGCTCTCGGGTGTCACCTTTCACATTCCTGATCCTTTCCCTGCAGTGCCTGTGCTCCAGAGCCACCCCAAAACCAGCTCCTTGCTGCTGCTTTCCCAGTTCTTGTCTGGAAGACAGCCCCAGGGGGGCTGTGGGACCTGCTCCGTGCTCCAGTGGGCTCCTGCAAACAGCACAGAAAGGTGCCAGGCTCCTTGCAACCTTTATTTGAAACTCATTTTGAAGTTCATGATATCTTTCCGTGCCGTTCCTCACAACTCAGCCTTAATGACTGTAGAGGAGATAAGGACAGAAGGTTCAGGCTGGTTTAGTGCCTGTGATGCACCTTTCAGCAAATCAGTGTATTTTCAGACCTGTTTCTGATCCGTTTCATTTCAGAAATCATAAAGGTATTTAAGCACTGAAGATATTTAAACATTTTTGTGCTTAGAATGTCCCTAAAACATATCTTTTCAGTACCTCAAGGGAGCCTGCAAGAAAGATGGAGAGAGAATTTTACAAGAGCTTGGAGACAGGACAAGGGGAATGGCTTCGTGGTGGGGCCCTGGCACAGGGTGCCCAGAGCAGCTCTGGCTGTCCCTGGATCCCTGAAGTGCCCAAGGCCAGGTTGGACAGGGCTTGGAGCAGCCTGGACAGTGGAAGGTGTCCCTGCCCATGGCAGGGGGTGGGATGAGATGATCTTTAAGGTCCCTCCCAGCCCAAACCGTTCTGGGATTTTGGGATTTTGGTATTTTTGTGTGGGTGATAGAACTACAACGGGCACAGGTTTAAACCGTTCTCTGGCAGGGAGGGAAGCTCAGGGCTCGGGGTCTGTGTGTGAGCGAGGGGTCAGTGCTGCACAAGGGTCTGGGGACCCTCACAAACAACTTGGCTCTAATTTACTTTCGCTGTAGTTAAGATGAATAGGTTCCCTCTATTATTTTATGCTAAATAGGTCGATTCTATATTCATAACAGTGTCTGTGCTGATGGAAGTGTGGAGTTCCCTCTTCCCGTGCTCCAGGAAGCACAAACCAGTGTGTGAATGTGTTTGGTGGGGTTGGCTTCTGTTCTCCCATCCTTCTTCCTGAATTGTGGAAAGTCCTTAAGTAACAAGCGGATTTTGTGGCGTGTTTGTAAACTGATGCTCACGTGGGTTAGGCTCAGCTTTCCTGGTGGCTCAGATAATTAAAACCAGAATATTTCTGGGGTTTGGATGCTTTCTCATGGGTTTCGTTTGCCCCGTCCTTCCTTAGATGCAGCTTTTCCAGTGGGTCCAGAGTAAAAGCTGCAAGACTGGGACTGACTGGGCTCTGGTTATAAATAAAAAAATTACTTTGATGATCAATGTTAAAATCCGTAGCCATCATTTGAAGTGTCCTGTGCATGAATTGGAAATTAGAGTATTCACATACTTCTGATTTTTCACTTATCATTTAAAAGTGTTTCACAGGTAAATTATGGTTTTGAAGGAAGGGTTGGTGTCTTGGAACATCAGCTGCTGTACTTGTCTTATTGAAAATATGATTGTTTGCTTTCTAATTGGTTTTAATATTAATTTAATTTTTGCTAGAAAATCCAAGTTTATTCACAGTCTGTCTTTTCCTCCCGCAGAGTGAAAGATGTTGACTGCCCATAGTGGAACAGCTCTTCTGAGGAACATATCTCTGTAAACCTTCCCTAAAATCACCCGAAGGCCAATATTCCGCCTGTGATGGACCCTCGGAATACTGCTATGTTAGGCTTGGGTTCTGATTCTGAAGGGTTTTCTGGGAAAAGCCCCTCTGTGGTAAACATTGGCACGTTGGTGGGCAAAGGGGAAGCGGAGCTCGAAGGTTGCAGCAAGGAGGAGGAGGAAGGGAAGAAGAAGAGCAGGGAGGGGAGCGGCGCGGAGAGCGGGAAGGGCGAGGCTCTGAGCGATGCGCAGCAGCAGTTCTCGGTGAAGGAGACAAACTTCTCAGAGGGAAACCTGAAACTGAAGATTGGCCTTCAAGCAAAGCGGACGAAAAAGCCTCCCAAGAACCTGGAGAATTATGTCTGCCGGCCTGCCATAAAAACCAGCATCAAGCAGCCAAGAAGGGCTCCCAAGAGTGGGAAGATGACAGAGGAGAAGAACGAGCACTGTCCTTCGAAGCAAGTGAGTGATGTGTTAGTGGGGTGATTTGCAAGTCATGGTACATTTAAGCTGAGTTTAAAAGCTTCATCATCTCTGCACCACCGTGTTCTGCTGTTTTTCTGTGGAACCTGAAGTGTCTGGAGTTAGAAGTGGTTTGATTTTTGTGGCCGTTAGCAGGAAAAAATGCTCTTTCACAGTTTGCCAATTTGTTGTTTCAACAGCAGTGAGTGATAATTCCCACGTTCACTCGGAGTGGGTTCATTTCTGAAAAGTAATGGTGAGACTTTTAGTCTCTTTTCTGTAACAAAGTGGAGGGATTTGGGTGTCTTGTCTCTCTTGAGATGGGGCTCTGGATGTGCTGTGCTTGTGTCTGGTGGTTGGATTGATGTTTTTTCCTACCTGTTAGAACCAGTTGTTTTGCTGTGTCCATGAATGGCTCAGGCAGGGTCTGAAAAGTAAAGTAGACTTTTCCAGATGAGTGAGACACCAGCCTGGTGATAACCTGCATGTAAATGCAGTGGCTGGAGAGATTTGCCAGGGCTTTTCCAAACACAAGGAAGTAGCCCTGCCTGGAGGATTTGTTTTTATGATCTCCATGATGTAATCAGTAAGAGCAACAGTAGCAGATAAGGAAAACCGGATAAATGGCAAGGATTACAAATATAGTTGCATAGATGGTAATTTTTTGAAGGGTTTGGTGAAGCAGCCTGCTCTTTTTTCCAATAAACATAAAAGTTTTGTTAATCAAACATTAGAATATACCCTTCTGTAGCAGTGCCAGGTGATTCAGCAGGGGAATCCAGGGAATCCCTGGAAGCTGGAGTCCTTCCTTTGCAGGGATTGTCTGTTCAGGGGGCTCCTGCTCCAGAGGTTCCCAAGGCTGAAGCATTTCCATTTCTCCAGCCTGTGTCCCGTTCTCCAGGCTCCCTGCATAAATCTGTGCTGGCAGATCTCCTGAGGCACAGCCTGCCCCAAGGGAAGGAAAATTCCTCACCTTGTGCTGAGGTGATGTCTGTCTGACATACCCAGACCTTTTCCTTTCCCCTGGCACACCCTGACTGGAGTTGGCCTTGAGCAAGAGTCACCTTAAAGAGAAGTGAAATTTTGGGGTGACCTCATTGTGGCCTTCCAATGCCTGAAGGGAGCCTGCAAGAGAGAGATATTTACAAGTGACAGGGCAGGGAATGGCTTCCCAGGGGCAGAAGGCAGGGTTAGGTGGGATATTGGGAAGGAATTCCCCCCTGTGAGGGTGGGCAGGCCCTGGCACAGGGTGCCCAGAGAAGCTGTGGCTGCCCCTGGATCCTGGAAGTGTCCAATCTTTAAAATCCCTTTTAGCCCAAACCAGTCTGGGATTCTGTGATTCTGAGTGATAAATTATGTCCTGACAAAACAAGTGTGCTGGATGTTACGTGTAAGGAGTAAAATTGCTTTTTCCAGACTTTACAACACACTCACATTGGGGCTTTCCTCCACTGGAAACAGAGGTGTTTTTAGTCAGCCTATTGAACAAGAAATTCTCAAGTGTACATTGCGTAACTTAAAATTTTGGCAGTGGCCTTTATTTTACATTCTTCCATTTCAGAACAAGCTGATTATTTCTAATGATGTTTCTAACTTTGGCTTGAAAAACATCGGAAGAGTCGATCACAGTTTGTTATTACTCTGATGTTGTTTTTGTTTTTTTTTTTTTAATTTTTTTTTTCTTTTTGTTTTTTTTTATCAAGACTCTGTTGCAGTGAGTTGAGTATTGGGCCAGTCTGGAATATCTAACCAGAGATTTCTCTTGATGTCTGAATTGAGTTGGCCCCTGCAGCTGAAAATCTCTTATTCAGGGGAGGTTTAATGTTAAGATAATAAAGGGAGGTGTAGGTTGGGTATCAGGAAAAGGCTCTTTCCACAGAGGGTGCTGGGCACTGCCCAGGCTCCCCAGGGAATTGTCACATTCCCAAGGCTGCCAGAGCTCCAGGAGAGTTTGGACAGTGCTCCCAGCACAGGGTGGGGTTTTTGGGGTGTCTGTGCAGGGCCAGGTGTTGGACTGGGTGATCCCTGTGGGTCCCTTCCAGCTCAGGACATTCCATAATTCCCTGGTTCTACACGCAATAGGCACCATTGTGTCTGGAGACTTTCCCTTTGCATCGAGACATTGTGCCCTGGGAGTTTTTACCAGAGAAAATAATCAATATTTGAATTCGCACGGTGACAGCAGGGATTCTTCATCCTTGACATCTTTGTTTATACACCAGGATTTTTTTTCCAGAGATCCACCCCGTTTCAAATGGAAAGTAGAAAGGGAGGCAAATATTAGTGGTGTTGTAGAATATTACTGATGTGATGCATGGCACCGTTGATACCACATCAGTTTTGAATTGCAGCTCCTCTCAGAGCAGCCCCGGCGTGTGATGCAGAGGATGCAGATCTGTTGCATTAAATTTGCATTATTTACAAGAGTTCCAAATCCCTGACTCATGATAACTCACTTCAGATCCTCTGCTCTCTGCCGAATCGTTCTGAGATGGTGTTTAAGTCTGTCTGTTCCCTACTGCCATTTTGCACTTTGGATTGTTAGAAATGACACTGAACAACATCCTGCTGATTCCTGAAGTGGGATTAGAAGAGTCTGTGTGGAAATAAAGGGGAATGATGGTTTAAAACCATCACATGTTTTGAATATAATACCCGAGGGTTGTTTTTTTTGTCTTACTGCCATGAAATAAAGCGAGTTTTAGCACTGCAAATTGCACTTCAGCAAAGGAAAGCTATCCGTAAATTTTTTGCTGTGGATGCAGAGGAGGGGAAAGCAAACATGTGACCCATTCAGAGCCAGGTGTGGCTTTACTTGGAGCTCTGAAACGGAACTTTCTGTTCTTTTAAAGGAGCAATAAAGAACTAGAATGAAAATTTAGCACTTGCAGTATGCACAGTTAACCACTGAAAGACAAAGAGAAGTAGTGGAATTCTTCTCCTGGGAATACCAGTGTAAAAATGAAAACAGCAGGAAAATCATTTGCGCTCCCATCTCTGACAGGTTTTTTTCTTCAAGTTTTGTGCTGACAGGACTCATAAAACTTGGGGAGTGTCTTCAGGTGTATGAATAAAGGGTTTATCTGCAGTCTGAAAGGGCAGTGGGTAGGTGAGATAAGTTGGAATCACAGAATCGTGCTGGAAAAGCCCTCCCAGATCAGGGAATCCAGCTGTGGTCACCACTGAACCCTGTCCCCAGGTGCCACATCCACACGTTTTTGAACACTTCCAGGGATGGAACTTCCAGGTAATTCCACCACTTCCCTGGGCAACCTGTTCTAATGCCTGAGCACCCTTTCAGGGGAGACATTTTTCCTCGTATATTTACAATTTGTTTTCCAGAAATGCGTAGACATAAAAGTTAATAAGTATTTTTTCTGAGGAGAAAATCACAGAGCAGAAATAGGAAACTCAGAAATGACTGAGACTCCCAGGTGTTACAAGAAACAAAATTAGCAGGTACTGCAATAGCCAGGCAGGGCTCAGTCCGAGTCTGGAACCTGGATTTCATTCTTTCAGAAAGTGTCCCGGGGCAGGCAGACGTTGCTGTGCCAAGCCCAAAAACCCGAGCCTTGAACAAAAATACACATTTTTCCCCTGTTAGTTTGTAGGATGGCGAGTAGGGACGGTTTAGCTGTGCTGGCAAAGGTGCAGAGTAAAGGTTTAGCACGTAAAAGGCAAGAAGTGACAGTAGCAGCCTGTGTAGCTCTCACTCAGAGGTTACACAGTGCAGCAGGTTGGGACTTGCCCTCCTGCTCCATCTCCTTATTCCTGTGTAAAACTGCTGAGTGCAGGGTTCTGGAGCTCTTTCTCTTGCCTTTGGTCATGCAGGGAAGTTTGCTGATGAAATCACAGCCACCAACCGAAAAGGTTTCAAGCAAAAATGTAAAGAAGCTGAAGTTTTTACCAGATTTCTTTTCTTTTTTGGAGAGCTCAAGAATATTTCCTGCAGGATCTGGGATGTAAGTTTTTCTCTTAGGCTAATTCCACAGAATCATTGTTACCCTGGTAGTTCAAACTTTTGACGTCTTGTCTGACGTTTCACTAGATGCTTCCTGTTTTGCTTTTCATGTTCTTTGAAATAATTTTCAGTGTGCTTGGAAAACCCACTCACCCTCAGATGAGAAGGAAGCTTTCCAGGGCACACGCCTTCAGCTTTCAAAGGATCCGTGTTTGATGCTAAAGCCTTGTTTTCAGAATCCTGGCATCTTGCTTAGATCAAAGCTGGTGTTTGGAAGGGTTTCGTTAGTTATGTATTTATTATTTAAGTATCTACTCAAACTTCCAAGCTCTTTGTTTGGAAATGGAGGTGAGCAGGGAAAAGCAGAGCCTGCCAAGAGGCAGTGTGAGAGCACCTCAGAACATGACCTGGGGGTGGCAGAGCACCCAGGAGGAACAGAAGAAAGAAGGAAGAGTGTGGATACACTGATGGCTGAGCAAATCCAGGGATGAGGAGCTGAATTCCCAAGTCAGTATTTAGGTGGATTTTTGAAGTCCGACGAACAAAGGAGATTTTCCTTCCGAAGTTCTTGTCAGAATTTCAGGCCACAGAAAGGAGGATGCAGCTCTCTGAAGGCTGCTCACTTTAATCCTGGTTTAGTGACTCTGGCACTGGGAGGCTGCCCCAGGGAATTCCAGGGGGCTGCCCCAGGGAATTCCAGGATTGCAGGCTCGGAGCAGTGTCATGCTGAGTCAGGAGTTCCCATGTGAGTGCCAGGCCTGGAGGTGGGCAGAAGGAACCCCCCCTGCTGCTCCCCCTTCCCTGCAGGAAGGAGCAGCCCTGGATTTGGGGTGCTTGGGGGTCACTGCAGAGGCTCCCACCTTACCCACACCACTGCCTCTCATCTCACCAGTGTCCAGCTGGATCCAGGCTGCAACCTCCTGGTGAAGTCCTGCTGGTGCAGCTGACTGAACAAATATTTCCTTCATGATCAGCACCGAAGTTGGCTGTTTCAGAGGAACCCAGGCTGTCCCTGCCTTCAGCATCTGTAGGTGTTTGCCATGGGTGCAGCTCTGGGATCAGGGTGATGCTGGCTGTAATCAAGTGCAGGACATGACTGAGCTGCCAGCAGGGCTGTGCAGGGACAGGGTGACAGTGCCAGCCCTTGCAGGGCACTGCTCAGCTGCTGCTCAGCACCATGTGAGCTCTTCAAGTGCTCTCACACTATAAATAGCCCAGCACATTGTTGTTAGTGGCTTTTTATTAATAAACATCAACAGTATTTTTGGAGAATATTTATAATAATTGGGGGACAGATTAAATGGTTTATATTTCCGGACTAGGAGGGAGTTTGGGTTTCATTAACATCAGGAAAGCCTCAACGTGTCTACAGTCTTAAATATTTGCTTTAAATATGAATATCACTATTATTTGCTTAATGTGTTTATTTTATTGTGATATTTTATTATTCAAATTATTGATATTACTATTGTTTGATTTAAAATTAATAGGATTGTGAAGCCTCTGTTTATACAGTAACCCTGTTACCAGAGCAAGTGTTAATCACCTAAACATAAAAAGATACTGTGTTACTTAAAGTGATACTTTGTACTCTGTTCCTAAAGACTTTTTTTGTTTATTAACTCTAGGACCCTTCAAAGTCCTACAAGAAAGCTGGAGAAGTTGCATCAGTTGAACTACACGTGGAAGAAGGTATCCAAGTAGAAACAACCCCTTTATCTAAGAAAGTTTCCCCATTGCACTCCGAAATGACAGATTATATAAAGTCATCTCCTCCGACTCTTATCAGTAGCCATAATTCTGACTTAAAGGATAGAACAGAAATTAACGGAGCAACAACTGTCACAGAAAAATTGGCTCAACTCATTGCAACTTGTCCTCCTTCCAAGTCTTCCAAAACAAAGCAGAAGAAGCCCGGAAGTGGGAATGGAACTACGTCTGGTTTGGTTAAAGACTCCGGGAAGAAGCTGCCAGGAACCATAACTGCGAGTGGGTTGGTTAACAAAGATTTGGTAAAGAAACTGCCAGGCTCTGGGATTGCTGTTGGCTTGGTGAACAAGGACTCAGGGAAGAAGCCATTAGGGATTGGCAGCGCAGCCATAGTGGTTAACAAAGACTCTGGGAAGAAGCCCCAAGGGATCAGCCCCTTAATTGGATTGGTTAGCAAGGAGTCTGGGAAGAGGCCTCCAGCCATCAGCACTCCAGCAGGGTTAGTCCACAAGGACTCGGGAAAGAAGCAGCCCGTGACCAGCTCTGCAGTTGGATTGATCAGCAAAGATGTGGGGAGGAAACTTCCCGGGATCAGCACTCCAGCTGCACTGACTAACAAGGAGCCTCTCAAGAAGCCAGTAGGGATCAGCACTCCGGCAGGGTTGGTTAACAAGGATGCTGGGAAGAAGTTGTTGGGAATAAACAGTCCTACAGGTCTGCTTAACAAGGATTCTGGGAGGAAGATGCCAGGGACTGGGAGCACCGCAGTTCTGGTTAACAAAGACTCTGGAAGGAAGACACCAGGGATTGGCAGCCCCATGGGCCCGGGTGGCAAGGACTGTGGGAGGAAGATGCCAGGAATCAGCAGTCCCACGGGGTTGGTTAGCAAGGACTGTGGGAAGAAGCCAGCAGGGCTTGGCAGTCCGGCTAGTTTGGCTAACAAGGACTCTGGAACTCTGAAAGCAGACTCCCTCGTGCCCTCCTCAGAGCCCTTTAAGCTTCCTTGCAATTCAAACCTCAGTAGCCTTGAAAGCCACGAGCCTGCGGATTTACTGAAGGAAAATACTACCAGCAAAACCTTTGAGAAGCACGTTATGAGACAGAGCAAAGAAAGCATCTTGGACAAGTTTTCAATTCGGAAAGAAATTGCTGATGTAGGCAAAGAGATGTTTAATGAAGGAATGTGTGTTCCCCAGGATGCCTACTCATCCAGTGAGAAAGGGATTTATGAAACGTCGAAGCACGAAAAGCAGCCTCCCGTTTATTGCACTTCACCAGACTTCAGGACAGGAGGTGCCTCGGAGGTGTCGACAGCCAAGTCCCCGTTCAGTGCAGTGGGAGAGGGGAATCTCCCTTCTCCTTCCCCCACGGTGTCTGTCCCCACCCTGAGCAGGAGCCTCTCCACAGCCTCCTCCCAGCTGGCGTCCAACTCGTTGCACTTAAGTTCCACGGCAGAGCTCTTGGAAGGCATCTCCGAGCCGATGGGCAAAACGCCCTTCTCCTCGGACAGCACCCTGCTGGGTCTGAACAGGACACTGAACCACACCCTCGGCGCCGATTTTAAAGGTGCTGAGAAAGACTTAAGTGATTCGAAAGCATCTTACGTGGAAACTTCAAGAACAAGTCCTCCCACAGGGAAAAAGCCCATTTTGGCAGCTGAGACAAGCATCCACGCTACTGTCACCCCTTCAGTAGTTAGTTTTACCAGCTTGTTTGGGAGCAAGCAGTTCCTCAAGATCGGTGCAATAGCTGCAACCGAGAAATCCTGCCAAGGAGCAAAGAACCTGAGCAGCACTCAGCAATCAAAACCTTTAAAGAAAAGAAAAGGAAGGAAGCCACGATGGACTAAAGTGGTGTCAAGAAGCGCATGCCGACCTCCAAAAGGTCTGGAACTAGAAAGGTCAGAGCTTTTTAAAAACATTTCATACAGTGCACTATCGAGCAGTAATTTGGAGCAGGCCAAATTCCTGAAAAACATCGGATCGTCCTCGTTTGTGGAGCACGAATTTGTCAAACATCAGTTGCCAAAGCTGAATGAAGCTAATGGACAGTCTCTGGCACTGCTGGCTGAGACTGACAAACAAACTCAGAAGTTCTACAGTGCTCACAAACAACCCTCTAGCTTGTGTATGTCGGATGATTTCTTACCTGACATGTACAAACCCAAGAGAGGAAGACCTAAATCCAAGGAAATGCCAGAACTCGAAGGTCCCCCCAAAAGAACTCTTAAGATCCCAGCATCAAAAGTCTTTTCAGTGCAGTCGAAAGAAGAGCAAGAACCTCCAATTTTGCAGCCTGAAGTGGAAATTCCCTCCCTAAAACAAAGCTTGTCAGGACAAGCTTTTCCTAAAAAGAGAGGGAGACCTAAAAGGCAGATCCGGTCGTCAATTAAAATGAAACCACCTATTCTGTCTGTGGCACCTTTTGTTGGAACAGAGAACTCAAGCAAGATGGGGCCTGAAAGTGAACAGCATCGACCCGGGGAGTTCTTTGAGAGGAAGGACCAGCTCCGAGGGCCAGAAGAAGTCCAAAGCCCCAGTATTTGTAGCATGAGTGATTTGGAAGTAGACTCAGACAGAAAAGTTGCCAAAAGAAATAACGGACAGTTAATGAAAACAATTATTCGAAAAATAAATAAAATGAAAACTCTGAAGCGAAAGAAACTTCTGAATCAGATTCTGTCCACTACAGTGGAACCAAATACCAAAGGGAAGATGCAATCCAAGCTCCACAACACCGTGTCAACTCTTGCTGCCACATTTGGTTCAAAACTAGGCCAGCAAATCAATGTCAGCAAGAAAGGAACGATTTACATAGGAAAAAGGAGAGGGAGGAAACCTAAAGCTGTCCTGAACGGCATTTTAGCCAGCAGCGCCGCCAGCCTGACAGTTCTGGAGAAGTCTGCCCAGCAAGCTCCCGGTACGTCCCTAGGACAAGTCCTTCCCCACTTGCTGCCCTCGGCGGCGAACCCCTCGGAGATCCTCCCCTCTCCGGTTTGCTCGCAGTCCTCGGCCGTGAGCGGGGGGCAGAGCCCCGTGAGCAGCGAGGCGGGGTTCATCGAGCCCAGCTCGGTGCCCTACCTGCACCTGCACTCGCGGCAGGGCAGCGTGGTGCAGACGCTGGCCATGAAGAAGGCGGCCAAGGGGAGGAGGAGGCTGTCCCCGCCGACGCTGCTGCCCAACTCGCCCTCGCACCTGAGCGAGCTGACCTCGCTCAAAGAGGCCACGCCGTCCCCCGTGAGCGAGTCCCACAGCGACGAGACCATCCCCAGCGACAGCGGGATCGGCACGGACAACAACAGCACCTCGGACCGCGCGGAGAAGTTCTGCGGGCAGAAGAAGAAAAGGCACTCGTTCGACCACGTGTCCCTCATCCCGCCCGAGACTTCCACCGTGCTGAGCAACCTGAAGGAAAAGCACAAGCACAAGTGCAAGCGCCGCAGCCACGATTACCTCAGCTACGACAAGATGAAGAGGCAGAAGCGAAAAAGGAAAAAGAAGTACCCTCAGCTCCGGGGGAGGCAGGACCCCGACTTCCTCGCTGAGTTGGAGGAGTTAATCAGTCGATTAAGTGAAATTAGAATAACCCACAGAAGCCACCATTTTATACCCCGAGATCTGCTGCCCACCATTTTTAGGATAAATTTCAATAGTTTCTACACCCACCCTACTTTTCCTTTAGATCCTTTGCACTACATTAGGAAACCTGACTTAAAGAAAAAGAGAGGCAGGCCTCCAAAAATGCGGGAAGCTATGGCAGAAATGCCTTTCATGCATAGCCTCAGCTTTCCCCTGTCCAGCACCGGGTTCTACCCCTCCTATGGCATGCCTTACTCCCCTTCTCCCCTGGCAGCTGCTCCCATAGGATTAGGTTATTACGGAAGGTACCCTCCAACTCTTTACCCTCCTCCACCCTCTCCTTCTTTCACAACCCCGCTGCCCCCACCTTCCTACATGCATACAGGCCACCTGCTCCTCAACCCCACCAAATACCACAAGAAGAAGCATAAACTCTTGCGCCAGGAAGCTTTCCTCACCACGAGCAGGACTCCCCTGCTGTCCATGAGCACGTACCCCAGCGTCCCCCCCGAGATGGCCTACGGCTGGATGCTGGAACACAAGCACAGGCACCGCCACAAGCACCGGGAGCACCGCTCCTCCGAGCAGCCGCAGGTTTCCATGGACACCATCACGGCCAACAGCTCCTCCAGAACGGTTCTGGAGTCCTTGAAGCGCTACAGGTTTGGGAAGGAGGCTGTTGGCGAGAGGTACAAACACAAAGAGAAACACAGATGCCACATGTCTTGTCCTCACCTGTCACCTTCCAAGGGTTTGCTGAGCAGAGACGAGCAGTGGGTCAGGAGAGAGCCTTCGGAGTCGAATTCCTTGGCGCTGGGGTTGCAGACGCCTCTCCAGATAGACTGCTCTGAAAATTCCCCAGCCCTGTCCCTGGGGGGGTTCACTCCCAGCTCGGAGCCCGCCAGCAGCGACGAGCACACAAACCTTTTCACAAGTGCAATAGGCAGCTGCAGGGTCGCCAACTCTGCCAGCACCAACGGACGGAAAAAGTTACCCGAGAGCCCCGGCCTGTTCGGGGGCCAGGAGGCGCCGCTGAGCCGGCCCCTGCGCAAGGAGCCCGCGCCCGCCCTGGAGAAAGCCCTGCAGCCCCTCTCGGGTAAGGGAGCTCGGCCCGGGCCTGCTGGCCGCCAGCCCTGCTCGGTTCTGTTGTGCCAAACGCGGCAGGGCAGGGTTTGGGTGAGGGTTTGGCTGCGGAGGGATCGGTGTGGGGTGCAGCCCTGCTCCCGCCCTCACCGAGGGGTCTGCTCCTGCACTGCCAGCACAGACTGATGGGGGTCTCCCCCACGGCTCTCTGTGTGTCCCTCTTCCCACCAAACTCCTCTTGCTTCCTTACAGTCAGGCTAAGGATGCTTTCTCGTGCAAAGGGCTTTGCTGTTTCCACACAATTTTGACTTTCCGGAGAAATGAGGGAAAGTTTCTCACGATTTTTGGTGTTTCCAAAGCTGTGTTTGTTTGGTTTGAAGTTTGGTCGGTTTTGTTTAGACCAGCTGTTGCTGCTACCGTTGTGAGTAATGTTTCCATTTAAGAAAATGGTTTTTATTCCTTTTGTAACTCCAGTTTAGTTATTTTGACAATCTGCTACAACAGAGCTTTCAATCCCTGCCTTGAGGCCTCTTGCAACACCTCAGAACAGCTCGGGGTGATACTGGGGATGCCTGAGACCAAACCTAGAAATCTTGGATTTATTCGTAGTTGGGAAATGCATCTGACAGCCTCGAGCAGCACTGGAACAGGAGGAGCAGGAACAGGAACTTGTCATTTGCATAATATTAAGGAAAAGAAAAGAACCTGTCGAGGGCAAGTGTGGCTTGTGCGTGCCCCTGCCTGCTTCCAGTGTGTGAAGGAAGCCTGAGCTGCTTCTCCCTGCCCTTCTTGCCTACATTCTCCTTGGAAATTTAAGTCATTGTCCAGAGCCACTTGTGAGTAATATTTCACAGAGCAAGAACCAGCTGCCAGGACTGAATAATCCCTGCTCACATTCCTGGCTCTCATCTTGCTCCTTCCCATGGGGTACTCCTGCTCTGATGCCTCCTGCCACCTCCTGCTCTGCACACCTGTGTATGGACAGGGTTCTTCTCTTGATTTGGGGGGGGTTATGTTTTCCTTCTTTATTTTAAGGGCAGCTGGAAGCAGCTGGATCTTTGTCAAGTTCATATTTCTTTGTGCTGGTACTGAAATGACTTGTGGTGGTGAGGGGAGCGTGGAGAAGGCAATAGAGCCTTGAGATTGCTTCTCCTGCAGCAATGGAAAGAGAAATTCCACGTGCTGGGTCACTCAGAGGGTTAAATTTGGCTCTGAGGAGTGAATTGGTTGTGGGAACCTGTGCAGCTCTGGGAATTTTGAGATGTTTTCCATTGCAGTGAATGATCCGAGCTGGGTTTGTGTAGGAGTAATCCAAGGGAGGGGGAGAGCAGAGATGCTTTTTGGTGAAGGCTCTGCCTGCTGCCTGCCCCAGGAAGTTTGAGCGGTTCCTCAGGCGTGGGGTATCCCTTCCAGGGACTGCATTCCGGTCCTTGTGCTGGTCCCTGTCCCGAGGTGTCCATGCCGTTCCCGTTCCCATTCCAGTTCCAGTTCCCGTTCCCATCCCATTCCAGTTCCCATTCCCGTTCCATTCCCATTCCCATTCCC
>VZRO01004954.1:32050-47892 GCA_013397915.1 Daphoenositta chrysoptera | reverse complement strand
CCTGGAAGTTGTTCCATGGTTACCACCAGGCCTAGGGAAGATGCTTTTGTGGGCCTTCAGGCCTGCTCTTCTCTAACACCCATGGTGTCACCCAACAGGGTAGAACCCTTCAAATCAGGCAGGGAAATTCTCTCTGTGTTCAGGGCTCCCACACCTCTCCACGTCACAGAGTCTCGTCAGGGAGCGCTGTGGGCAGCCCCGGGACAGCCGTGCTGCAGCTGTGCCGTTCCAGCCCCGTGCCTGTGGTCCCATGCTGTCCGTGTGCGTTTCAGGGGCGGCGGGGCCGGCCCGGGGCGCGCGCCTGGCCCCGGCCGCCGAGGAGGCGGTGGACACGCTGCTGCAGCGCATGGCCCAGCAGGACGGGCCGCCCGCGCTGGACAAGACCCTGGAAGCCGTCATGGCCAACGTGTCCGGCCCTCCCTCGGCCAGCCCTGCCCGCAGCCACTCCCGGGAGAGNATCCTGAAAGCCAAAAAGCTGCAGAGGCAGTCGCGGACGGGGAACAACTTTGTGAAGCGCCGGCCGGGGCGGCCGCGCAAGTACCCGCTGCAGGCCGTGGTGTCCATGCAGGCCTTCCAGGCGGCCAGGCTGGTCAGCCAGGAGCTGGAGAACGGGGAGCAGAGCAGCAGCCCCCTGCACCTGGGCCCCGACACCATCACGGACGTCATCGAGGCCGTGGTGCAGAGCGTGAACCTCAACCCCGAGCACCGCAAAGGCTGGAAGAGGAAGAGGTGGCTGCCGGAGGAGCAGGCCAGGAAGAGACACAAGTCTTTGCCTGAAGATGAGCAGGAGAGCAATAAGAGGTGATTCTCTTACAATTTTGTACCTCAGTTGGTTTTAGAGCATTTCAATAGTGATTGATTTCAATCTTGATTTTATTGAGGAGTTGGTTTTAGAGGGAACCAACATGGCGGCCTCGAGTGTGTTCAGGGCCTTCCTCAGGTACTGAACACACCCCAGAAATGGGGTGGCATCTCAGGCGATCTAAACCTGTTGGTTCTGTGCTTGTTTCGGTGAAGGATACGTTGAATGAGTTGTAACAGGGTTGCTGATGAGGTGCCCCAGATTGTTCCTTCACCCTGTGTGGAACAAGGAACCCTGAAGGGTTGCGTGTGCCATGGGATCTGCTCATGTGGATCACAAACAAATATTTACAGGCAGCACAGGGTGTAAAGGGAGATCAACTGATGTACAGCAGATAAGGAGTGAAGCTAAAGCAGCAAGGAGCAGTGAAGGGGTGCACCTGTGCAGGCACTGGTAAAGGACCACACCAAAAATCTGATCTCATCTCCTCATACTTGTCCCCAGAGTCATCAATAAACAGATCAGGAGTTCTCCTCTCCAGAAATGGGTGCTGTGAGGGTGCTGCTGGCACCACGTGTTCAGGGGCTGCTCTGTGGCTCTCCTGAAGGCTGAGGAAAGGGTTACCACGTGCTGGTTTTACAGTGCAAAAGCAGAGAGCAAGAGCTGCCTTCTGAATTACTCAGCTGAGGCTCCAAGGGATAAACATCAGCAGTACAAAACAACATTCTTTTCGTAATAATAATATCACTAAAAAAAAATCATACTTTTCTTATGGTTATGCTTAACCCCCACTTGATCATGATCGTTGAGTTACATTTTTTTAAAGTAGCTGAGACACCAAGAAATTCAGAAACACAGGCTTTTTCTGCTGACCAGATTAGAGAGAAGAATAATGAAATACTGTGAGATGATCTTTATGGGAAGGTGATTTTTTTATCTCTGCTTTTTCTTCCAGTTTCTCTGAGACAGTAGCTGAACCTCCCAGTCCCCATGAGGCCCTTGGGAAACCGCCTGAATCTGAAACCCCTGAGCAGCCTTTGCCTCCTCTAACCCAGCGTGAGAAGAAAGCCCCTCGACCCCCAAAGAAGAAGTACCAGAAGGCTGGGCTTTACTCTGACGTGTACAAAACAACAGAGTAAGTAAATAAACACCAGATTACAGAGCTGTCACCTGCCTGACACATACAACCATTCTGATTTCATACTCCTATTTTTTCACTCTGCAAAGAGGTGTCTCATTGCTTTTTGAACTCTGATTTCTGTTCTTTTTCTGCCTTTCTTGATGAACAACCTTCTAAAGGGCAGCACATGAATGTTTGCTCTTAGGGAAGTGGGAGAGCAGAGCTGGATCTGTGTCACGTGTCCAGTTCCTCAGCAAAAAACACCAGATAGGATCTGTCAGTCGTCTTTTATTGGTGTAGTTTTAGTCATTACTTTTGTATCACATGCTGGGCATTTAAAGTCGATGGTGTCCCACTGGGTGTTGCCTTAAGAGCATTTATGGAGAAAAATTCCATTGTGGAAGGGCTGGGATCAGTGTGTTTGACAAGAAACCTGGAAAGCAGTTCTTTGGCCGTTCCTGTTACTGTTCTCCTGCCTGATGCTCCAGACTTAACTAAAGCAGAAAATGTGTTTCTTGCAAGCCACAGATGTTGCCCATTGTGATGTTTTGGTTCTGTCCCTGTCCTCCACAGCCCCAAGAGCCGCCTGATCCAGCTGAAGAAGGAGAAGCTGGAGTACACCCCGGGGGAGCACGAGCACGGGCTGTTCCCAGCCCCTATCCACGTCGGTGGGTACCTCACCTCTGTTTTAATTGTTGGGGAACAGCTTCTGCCTCTCTCTGGTTTTTATCCCTTGCCACGTGGCCCATGGCTTTTGGCACATGAACTTTGCCAGCTCATCCCTCTGTGTTCCCCATTTGGACTCGAGAGGGTTTTTTTAGCTTAAAACATGAAGTTTGTTCTTGATTTTTTGTGTGGCAGAAGATACCATTCTGCTTGAAAACCTTCTTTAACTGTGATAGTCCTTGGATGAAATGCAGAGCAATAGTCTTCACCTCAAAGGAAAATAGCAGCAGAATAGCCCCAGACAATTATGACCATTGGTTAAATTCCAAAAGCTGAGCGTGGAATGATAAATTCCCCCATGTCCCTATGCACTTAAGGGTGCCTGTCTTTAAACAGGCATAAAAGGGTGGAAGAATTAAAAGCTTTGCTGTTATCTTTGTTTTTTACTTTCATCCCCATTTTTTAGGTCTGGAGTAGGAATAAAATTGGATTTAGGGTTTCATAGAATCACAGAATCATGGAATGGTTTGGGTGGGAAGGGACCTTACAGGTCATCTTGTTCCACCCTGTTCATGGGCAGGGCCACCTTCCATAGCCCAGGGTGCTCCAAACCCTGTCCCTGTCCCTGAACACTTCCAGGGAAGTGCCTGAGTCTGTCCCAGCCCCTCAGAGGTGATGGAGCTCAGGATGTTGCTCCCAGGCACTGGGCTGGGGGGATGCTCCAGAGCTCCCACTCTTTGCAGCTCACATCATTTCCCAGGATAAACCTGAGTAATTTCCTGATTCTCTCAGGTAATTGTTTCAGCTTTTGAAGTGCTGAAGTGATTTCTTTTTTTGAAGTGATTTCTGGCTGCAAGTCCTGTCACGCCAGGCGGGTTTGGGGAATTCTGCGTTGTTCAGCAGGAATCTTTGTCCCATCAAGCACAGCTGTCATTGGTTTGTCTTCTGTAACTGAGCTGTTTGGCTCCCTACACAACTGCACAGCAAGGGCAGGACAGTGGGATAGATCTCTGTGAATCAGGAGCCACAAAACAGGTTTCAGAGCTGAAGGTGACAATTTGAATTCTCCAGAATGTGCCCTTGCTCGGCTCCTTTTTGAACGGGGTCATAAAACCAAGTTCACCAGGTTCCCCAGCCACATCCTGGGCCTGCCCTGCAGCTGCTCCTGTTGCTCCAGGGGTGCCTGGGGATGGTTTAACCCCAGAGCAGTGACCAGGACTGGGATTCTGCCAGTGGACTGCACTGGTGCCCACTTCAGGAGGGCTGGGGGGACCTTCCCTGTGCTCCAGGCCCGCTGCCAGGGCACCTGAAAGAGCCTTTTGTTTGGCCTGCTGAGGTCATAGAAGTGAAAGCAAATTCCTGGCAGATTTAGCTCTTTCCTGGAACCTGCTAGGGATGAATAAGGCATTGAAAATGGAAAGTAATTTAGGGGTAAATTGTAAGGAAAACATTACCATTTTTATTTTCCAGTGGTGAGGGTATGCGTGTGAATTTATATGAAGCCACAGAGCATTGCTAGATGAATATAAAGGCACTTCTTAACAGAAAAGCTGGGGGGAAAAAAAATCAGGCCTGGGCCTGACACCTCATCCTAGGCACTCTGCTCCCTGCAGTTTTGTGACACAGGATTCCAGCAAAACGATCAGAGAATGTTGAATTTTGGCTGGAACTAACCAGTGTCAGCCCTCGGGTCTGGTGTGAATGATGTAATGGGTCTGTGTCCTTTAGGGGTGACAGTGGATGTTAGAATAGAGCCAAAATCTGCAGTGGAAGCAGGAACTCCTGTCTAAAACGAGTTCCAGTTATTGCTGAAAATACAGATCCCCTTGAAGCCTTTCCAAAAAATCTAGGAATGTGTTTGCCAAGTCTGAATTCATTCTTAAATCTCTTCTGGTAAAGGTCACGGGAACAGGCTGGGAGACGATTTTCAAAACTGATTTGATTTCTTTGAGTACAATATTGTGATTTAGCAGCCTGCATGGGCGGTGCAGGTCTTGCCCTGGGTGTTGAAGTGTTGGATTGTGCACAGGAAAACTCAGGAGAGCGTGTGAGCTTCGAGGTTTCTCACAGAGAACACCCAGGGCTGTGGGCAGTTCTGTCAGGTGTTGTGGTCACTTCTGTCAGGTGTCATGGGCAGTTCTGTCAGGTGTCATGGGCAGTTCTGTCAGGTGCTGTGGTCAGTTGTTTCAGGTGTTGGTTGTTGTCCTTTCACAGTGTTGTGGTCAGTCCTGCCAGGTGCTGTGGTCATTTCTGTCAGGTGTCATGGGCAGTTTTGTCAGGTGCTGTGGTCAGTTCTGTTCAGGTGTGGTCAGTTCTGTCAGGTGTCGTGGTCATTTCTGTCAGGTGCTGTGGTCAGTTCTTTCAGGTGTTGTGGTCAGTCCTGTCAGGTGTTGTGGCCAGTCTTGTCGGGTGCTGTGGTCAGTCCGTTCAGGTGTGATCAGTTCTGTCAGGTGCTGTGGTCAGTTGTTTCAGGTGCTGTGGTCAGTCCTGCTGGGTGCTGTGGTCAGTTGTTTCAGGTGCTGTGGTCAGTCCTGCCGGGTGCTGTGGTCAGTCCTGCTGGGTTCTGTGGTCAGTTGTTTCAGCTGCTGTGGTCAGTCCTGCCGGGCTGGGCTCTGGCAGGGTCTGACCCAGCTCCTTCCATCCCTCTCTGTCCATGGGGGCCACTCCCACTCCGGACAGCAGAGCAGGGCTGGCCGCAGTGTCCTGGGGGCTCTTCCCTGGACCTGCCCGGACATCCAGAAGGTTCTCAGAGGGTTCTCCCTCTCCCTTCTGCCGTGTGAGGCCCTGTCCAGCCTGGCCGGGTGCCTGGAGCAGCTCCCACTCCCTGGGAGCATGTGCCTCTCACAAACCTTTCTGTTTCAGGGAAGTACCTCAGACAAAAGAGAATCGACTTCCAGCTGCCTTACGACATCCTCTGGCAGTGGAAACACAACCAGGTACGAGATGAGGAGTCATGGGGCTGCCAGGGCTGGGATCAGAAGGGAACAGCAGTGCTCAGAGAGCCATGTTTACACATCCCGGCCGAGGGGGATTTCTGGTTGCTGCAAGAAATTTGCATATGTATTTAATGCTGAAAATTCCCATTATTCCATCTCCTGCAAAATAGCAACCCCGTGAGTTTCTGCTCTGACAAAAGTCAATAATTTGGCTGCAGGCTTTTATTTTGGCAGCGCTGCTCTGCGCGGGGAGCTGGTTTCAGACACGCCTCGGGAGAATTCGGATGTACTGCCAGCAGCACTGAGAAATTTCAGGCCTTATTTTTCTTGGATCAATCCCAGCAGAGTGGAATTTATTTTTCACTTGCAAGCTGAAATTTTCGTACTGAGGAAAGAAGAGAAACTGTTTAACAGTCTCGTTCTTTTTGAAGAGCTTTAAATATGCGCAAGCTTAAAAATAGGATTTTTTTTTTTTTTTTCCCCCTGAGATGTTTCCACCAAGTGATTTACCACAGGATTTAAGGCTGGTGGGAGAATCTGTCCTCAGCTGTGTGGTGAGAAAGTGTAACTTGAGCATGTAAATGAGCAGGACACATTCCCAGGTGCTGTGGCTCCAGCTGCACTCCAAGACCCCTGGAATCTGATCCTCAGGTCAGGAGCATTGGGGACATTTCATTGAGGACACTTTCTTGCCATGTATTGACTGATAAACATCTCATTTATTCAGTATTTTATAAGTAATAAATACATGAAATCTGTTTCCTTGACATTTTCCAGCTCTCCCTGGAATACTGGAGGCCCTTGCAGAGGAGTTTCTCTGTACAGGGGTGTGGAGATGTCTGGGTTGTTCCTGTGGGCCGCAAAGGTCACTGAGGGAAGGCTCTTAGTGCAGGAAATGTGAAATAGCAAATAATTGGAAATCTTTCCTTAAAGCTTATTTGAAAGGCTGGAATATATAAGAAATTATGAATTGTGATGTAAGCTCCCCTTTCCCCTCCCATCATCTCCATCTGCAGAGGAAGCTCCTCTGCAGAGAAGATAAATCTGCATTTCTCATGGCTCCCACCTGTACTCACAGTTCTCATAGAATCCCAGAATCCTTTAGATTGGGAAAAAACCCTTAAGATCATCGAGTCACTTTGATAAATCAGCACCTTGATTTTTTGTTTTCACTCTTTTAAGCATTGGCACATGGTGATTCCACCAAAGATGGTTTCTCCAAAGTAGGTATAAATAATTCCTCTTCTTCTAAGCCCTGTTCAGAGGAGCCTGTCCTTGGGACAGCTGTTTCCCACATTGCTCTGGGCAGACAGAATAAATAATGTGGTGAACAAACTGCTCCACTGTCTCACTAAGCCCAAATTCCACTTACTCAGGTCGTTCTTGTGACCTATTTGTTAATGCAGTCTGAGCCTAGGGAAGAGAACACAGATTTCTAGTAATGATTACAGAACAGTTCCCTATGTACAGAACATAATTTCCCTGATCCTTTTGAATAACAGATGCACTTATGCAATGTATTAAAATTTTCTTTCTCTTCCTTTTAGCTGTATAAAAAGCCAGATGTCCCCCTTTATAAAAAAATCCGTTCCAGTAAGTAAAATCTTATTACTAAAGTGTGATAACTGTGGAATTTTCATGTGACACCCTCCTTTCTGTCCTGCTCTTTGTCCTACCAAAGACACTTCCACCTGCTTTTTTTTTTCTTTATCTAATTGGAATGAAAATACTGTAGATAAACAGTTCTGGTCTTTCACCTGAAAAGAATTTTTTTTCCCTGCTTGGGTTTGTTTTCTCTTTTTTTTTTTTCTCCAGATGTCTATGTGGATGTCAAACCTCTCTCTGGCTACGAGGCCACCACCTGCAACTGCAAGAAACCAGAGGATGACAGTGGCAAGGGCTGTGTGGAGGATTGTCTGAACAGGTTAGCAATGGATTATTTCACACCAGTTCATCATCTCCTAGGAAAAGAGCTGTGCTGGAGGCACCCCAGCAACAATTGCACCTTGAAAACAAAGAGCATTTTAGTTGTTGAATAACTTGTGTTTTGTTTAATTTGTTATTATCGATTTTTTAAATATATTGATTTATTTTTGATTATTATATATATAATAACTATAATATANTAATTAATTATAATATATAATAATTTAGTATTTATTGATTAATATTTATTATTTAAATATTTAAATTTATATATTGATTTCGATATTGATTTTATATATGTGTTGATTTATATATTGATTTCATGATTGATTGATGAATGATTTTTATATTATATACTTTATATGTGTGTTGATTTTTATATTGATTTCTATCTTGATTTCATATATTTTGGAATGATTTTTATATGATTATATATTTTATATATATGTCGATTAATGTATTGATTCTATCTTGATTTCTGATTGATTTTCCTGGTATGACAGATCCCAAAGTCTGCTCTTGCCCTGCCTTTACCCCTGTGTTGTCTCCTTCAGGATGATCTTTGCAGAGTGTTCCCCCAACACCTGCCCCTGTGGGGAGCAGTGCTGCAACCAGCGGATCCAGAGGCACGAGTGGGTGCAGTGCCTGGAGAGGTTCCGGGCCGAGGAGAAGGGCTGGGGGATCCGCACCAAGGAGCCCCTGAAAGCAGGACAGTTCATCATCGAGTACCTGGGAGAAGTCGTCAGCGAGCAAGAATTCAGGTAGAAATATTTCTTTGCTGCTTTAGCACCGGGGGCTCATCAATGACTTTGAGATCTGTGGTCGTGGTTGGGATATCCCCAGGCAAGGGGAGGATGAGGGGGGAAAGGAAGGCTTAGAATTCTGGGTTTTTGGATTAACCAAGTTTTTCTCAGTCCACCGGGAAGGGGTGATTAATGTTTGAAATGTGTCATCTGCCTCATCTGCCCTGTAAATGCCAAATGCCACAAGTGACTGAATCTGAAATGAGAAGTGTGCAGGATTTGGACTGCACCAGGTAGAACTGAGGGGCAGAGTGGGGCTGGAAGGGGCTTCTGCAGAAAGATCTGAAGGAAAAAGAACAAGTGGAAGCATTGATAATCATTAAAAAAAAGAAATTGTCTGTTTAACTCCATGGCATCATGGCGTATTTGAAGTTGGAGGGACTTGCTGCTCCCAGAGCTCCACCAGAAGGCAGCTGCATTCTCCTCACACAGAGATAGGCACTAACACTGACTCCTGTCCCTGTGCTCTTGGGGATCATGGATGTGGATCTTGGGGATCATGGATGCTCTTGGATCCATGGATGTGACTCCAGGACCTGCCCAGTCCCCAGGAGGAAGCTGGTTGTTGTACATGTGCAAACACAGACACCCCAAGGAACGTGTTACTTGCATTTTCTCTTCCATACACAGGTTACCAACATGAAATGTGTACAAATAATCTGCAGAACCCAAAAGGGAGCATTCCAGAAGAGCAAATTTGTAAATTCTAACCCAAGCTCTCTCAGTGGCCTTATAAAAATAGGTACAACAATGGCTTTCCTCCATCTCTAGGTGTATGGTTCTATAAAATATTGTTGCTTTTTCTTCAAAACCCTGTCTGAGGTGTGCTCTGGCCGTGTCACTGCCCTGTGGGCTGTGTGGGGACAGGCAGGATCACAGGACACTCCCTGTGTTGCTCCACAGGAACAGGATGATTGAGCAGTACCACAACCACAGTGACCATTACTGCCTGAACCTGGACAGTGGCATGGTCATCGACAGCTACCGCATGGGCAACGAGGCTCGCTTCATCAACCACAGCTGCAACCCCAACTGTGAGATGCAGAAATGGTGAGGAAAAGGGGTTCTGCTCCCTGGAAGGCCGGTGTGCCCAGAGAGGGAGAGAACCAGTTCATCTGAGGGAGTCAGACCTAAAAATAGGGAGGGGAGTCGAGCTGTAAATGATCCTTACACGGTGCTCACGTTGCTCAGGAGGAGTCGGGTAGTGCTGGGTGCTTTGGAGACAGGATCCAAGTTTGCTGGCAGATCCAGCACTGCTGGTTGTCACACTGGGACATTCCCCTCCCAGCATTACTGGTTACACTGGGCTGTTTCCCTCCCAGCACTGCTGGTTTTCACACTCTTAACCTGCTGTAAAGGTTGAAGCCTGGGTAACGCTCTAAAATCACCTATGTGTGTATTTACCCTTTCTTTTTGACAATTCAGATATTTTTTTTAAAGCAGGGAAAGAGGGAAATAGTCGGATTCCAGCACACCCTGTGTCATACCAGCACTCTGTGAGACCCAGACTAGCAGGAAATGCTGCTGAGGGATTTGGAGTGAATGATTTGCAGGGGAATAGCAGATGGTGGAACAGGAGTCACTGTGGGGACAGTACATCAGAGTAGCTCGTTGTTCTCAGATAATTCTAGATCTAAGCAATAGTAAAGTTTTAAATTTGAGAATCCAACAGAAAATAAAAGAGTTGAAGGGACAGAGGGAGAGGATTCTGCCCCTCTGCCCTGCCCAGGTGAGACCCCACCTGCAGAGCTGCCTCCAGTCTGGGGTCCCAGCACAGGAGGAGCCTGGAGCTGCTGGGGAGAGTCCAGAGGAGGCAGCAGATTAATTAGAGGGCTGGGGCAGCTCTGCTGTGAGGAAAGGCTGAGAGAATTGAGAATTGGGATTGTTCAGCTTGGAAAAGAAGAGCTCCAGGTGACCTAATTGTGTCCTTCCAGTACCTGAAGGAGCTGCAGGAAAGAGGGAGAGAGACGATTTACAAGGGCCTGGAGTGACTGCACAAGGGGGAATGGCTTCTCACTGCCAGAGGGCAGGGTTAGGAGGGATACTGGGGAGAAATTCCTCCCTGTGAGGGTGGGGAGGCCCTGGCACAGGGTGCCCAGAGAAGCTGTGGCTGCCCCTGGATCCCTGGAAGTGTCCCGGGACAGGGCTTGGAGCCACCTGGGACAGTGGAAGGTGTCCCTGCCATGGCAGGGGGGGGATGGGAGGGACTTTAAGGTCCCTCCCAACCCAAACCAGTGTGATTTTGAGATGAGGTGTGATGTTCAGTGTATGGAGGACCTGGGTGTTGCAGGGGATGAGGTGATCTGTCATAACAGCCGGGACAGTTTGTAGCTTCTCTGCCTGAAGCACGACTTCCTACTCTTTGTAAATGTGATGTTCACTTTTTAGCCCTCAAAGTTTATTGTAAGAGATAAATTAAGGAACTGCACAAGTGGAGAACGAGCATAACCCAGGGCACAGCAGAGGTGTTGCTGCATGTCTCTAACACTTCCACTCTGTGCACAGAGAGGATTTTATGTTTAATTTTTGGGGTATTTGATTGTCCTTCCCCCACAGGTCTGTGAATGGTGTGTATCGGATTGGGCTGTATGCACTCAAGGACATGCCTGCTGGGACTGAGCTCACCTATGACTACAACTTCCACTCATTTAATGTTGAAAAACAGGTAAAAACCTCACTGTGAGACCTTGAGAAATCTCACCAAGGACTAACAGTTCCGTAAAGTGTAAAAATTACACAAAACCTGTCATGTTGTATTGGACAGAAAATGTTGGTTTTAATATTGGGAGAGAATCTAAATGTTTAGGGTTTATTGAATTTTTTTTTTTCTCAAAGCAACTCTGCAAATGTGGCTTTGACAAATGCAGAGGAATAATTGGGGGTAAAAGTCAACGCATGAATGGACTCTCAAGCAAAAGCAACCAGCCTGTGAGCACCCACAGAAGACCTGGGAGGTCGAAAGAGAAGAGGAAGTCAAAGCACAAACTAAAGAAGAGAGTAAGTAGGAAAGGCAGAGTTTGGGGGGTGAGGTTGATGGGAGATCAGTCTGTACCATCAGACCAAAACCTGGTGTTTCTGTAAATGTTAAACTTGAAACAGAAACCCAAACTTTGAACAGAAATACAGTAGAGTAATGCTGCAGGTTGTGTCTCTGGGGCTGCTTTGCTGAGTTCTTGGCACAGTTTTTCCTGTCTATCAGAACAATCTGTTTTCCAGAGGGGCCACATCCCTGAGGAACCCAGCGAAAGTGTGAACGCCCCGACCAGGCTGACACCCCAGCTGCAGATGAAGCCCATGTCTAACAGGGAAAGGTGAGGGATGATTTCAGGGGGATTTGCCTCAGAAATGGAGTGCTGTGCAAATGTCAACGTGTTCTTCTGTAAGATGGGGCATCCTGAAATTTCTGAGGATGCAGCTTTTAGTTCTCCCTTACCAGCCAGGCTGGAATTCCTCTCCACTGAGGAAGGCATAGGGTAAACTCTGAATATCCAGCTTTTTCCCCCATGCTACAGAATAAATTTTCCAGTAAAAAGCGATTCTCGAATACCTTCCTAATTCCTGCAGGAATTTTGTGCTGAAACACCACGTGTTTTTGGTACGGAACTGGGAGAAGATCCGACAGAAGCAGGAGGAAGTGAAGCACGTCAGTGACAACATGCACAGCTCCTCGCTGTACACCCGCTGGAACGGGATCTGCCGGGACGACGGCAACATCAAATCAGGTGAGGCCACTCCTCCTCCTGGGCTGCTGCTGTGTGACACAGGGAGTTAAACCCTGTGTAAATCCAGTGCAGAGTTCCTACCAGATCCACACACCTTTTGTGCTGCTGCTCAAAGTCCCCAGGAGTCACTCGAGTCCCGGGAGAAGTTGTCACTTGTGGTGTTTCATGGACAGTGGTTTGTCAGAGGAGGAGGAGGAGGAGAATGGCATTTAACCCCAGTGCTGTGGGCTGCTTTGCAAGGTGGTGATCAATCACAGGTTGGACTCTGTGATCTTGGAGGTCTTTTCCAACCTCAGTGGTTCTAGGATATTATTCTGTGGTATTAGGGAGAAATTCCTCCCTGTGAGGGTGGGGAGGCCCCTGGCACAGGGTGCCCATGGAAGCTCTGGCTGCCCCTGGATCCCTGGAAGTGTCCAAGGCCAGGTTGGACAGGGCTTGGAGCAACCTGGGATAGTGGAAGGTGTCCCTGCCATGGCAGGAGTGGCACTGGATGAGTTTTAAGGTCCCTTCCAACCCAAACCAGTCTGTAATTCCATGATTTTCCATGGCTGGACCCTGATGGAGAAGGGTTGTTTCCTGTTCTCTGTATCTCTAAACCAGAAACAGTTGTGCAGACTGTGAAAATTGTCATTTATCCTCAATAGTTTCACAGCTTTCAGGCCTTTAGAGAACAAAGGTTTTTGGCATGCAATCACTTATGGGAATGGGGCAAAATATGACTATCAGGGAAAAATTACTGCTTCTATTCCAAAAATAACCTTGTTGGTGGGAGCATCATCCTCACAGCCTGGCAGGATTTGGCCCCCAGTGTCAGGTACAGGAGAATCTGGGCAGTGAGTATTTGGGGTGAGTTCAATGATGTGTTTTATTTGCTCCAGCAAGATAAAATATTCCAATAACCAACTAAGAACTGCCATGGGAGTAGGGAACTGAAACCTTGGATGTTCCAGCAGCTTAGAAAACATCTCCATTTAATAATTGGTGGTGGAGCTGCTACACCAAAGATGCTGTAATTTGATCTGTTAACAAAACTCTTGTTTAGAAAGGAGTTCCTTGTTTGGAAAGGAGTTTCTTTTTGGGAGGTAACTGTCTCTTGCCCTCTCCCAGATGTGTTCATGACCCAGTTCTCAGCCCTGCAGACGTCGCGCTCGGTGCGGACGCGGCGCTTGGCCGCGGCTGAGGAGAACCTGGAGGTGGCTCGTGCCGCCCGCCTGGCTCAGATCTTCAAGGAGATATGTGACAGCATCATATCCTACAAAGGTGAAGGTGATTCTCTTTAAAACAATCTCCGTGGGCACCTTTTCAACCTCTGGAAATGGACGCTCTGAGGAGGAAATGCTAGAAAAAGATGGGATGTTAAATAACTTCTATTTTTTAAATTTCTCCCCTTACCAATAATCACTTTGGTGTAGCCTCAGCCCCCTGCTTTGCCACCAGAATCTGCAGATGTTGCTGTCCTTTGAAACTGATGTTTCAAAATTCCAGAAAAAATCAGAAACTCTCCTTCCTTGTGCTACCCATACTCAAATTACAGCCACCAACACCTAGAAGTGCAGAAGCATTTCAATTCCCCGTGGCTCAGATAACAGAAAAGCCTTTTTTAACCCAGATTGAATGTTGTTAGTTACTTTTCTGTGGAAGTTTTACTCCAGTGGTGTCACTATGCTCTGTTCCTGTTGCAGACTCCTCCAGGCAGGCGCTCGCAGCTCCTCTCCTGAACCTGCCCCCAAAGAAAAAGTAAGTGCTGCCTTCCCAGAGCTGCTTCCTCTGACAGATTTGCACAGTGGGAATTGCTGGTGAACCTGACGTTGTGCCACCATTCCTGTTGTAGAAATGCAGACTATTATGAAAAGATCTCTGACCCCTTGGACCTCGCCACGATTGAGAAGCAGATCCTGACTGGCTACTACAAAACTGTGGAAGCTTTTGATGGGGACATGCTGAAGGTCTTCAGGAACGCAGAGGTGAGGCTCTGGCTGGCCTGAAAGGTGCTGCACTGGCAGCAGGGATGTGCCCTCCTTTAATGCTCTTACAGTAAAAAAATAAGAAATTTATTCTGGAGGAAGAGAACTTGTGCTGATCCGTTCCTGATGAGCCCTCGATAGCAAATCCTGAGGTCTTTGAGTGCCTCAGGTCAGAGAGAAGGTGAGGACTGACATGAATAGCTGACCTAAAGAAATTCCTATTCCTTTTGGAAGGGGTACCCTGCTTTTCAGTATGAGGTGACATGGAATCACAGAATGATGGACTGGTTTGGGCTGGGAGGGACCTTAAAGCTCATCCCATTCCACCCCCTGCCATGGGCAGGGACACCTTCCCCTAGCTCAGGCTGCTCCAAGCCCTGTCCAGCCTGGCCTTGGGCACTTCCAGGGATCCAGGGGCAGCCACAGCTGCTCTGGGCATCCTGTGCCAGAGCCTCACCACCCTCACAGGGAGGAATTTCTCCCATATATCCAACCTAAACTTCCCCTCTGTCAGTTTGAAGCCATCCCCTCTTGTCCTGTCTCTCCAGTTCCTGATGAACAATCCCTCTCCAGCTTCCCTGGAGCTCCTTTAGGCACTGCAAGGGGCTCTGAGGTCTCCACACAACCTCTGTTCCAGGCTGAACATTCCCAGCTCTCCCAGCCTGGCTCCACAGGGGAGGTGCTCCAGTCCCCTGAGCAACTCCATGGCCCCCTCTGGACTTGCTCCAACAGTTCCATGTCCTTCTCACATTGGGGCCCTGGAACTGGGCACAGCACTCGGGGTGGAGTCTCAGGAGAGCAGAGCAGAGGGAGAATCCCCTCCCTGGAGCTGCTGCCCACATCCTTTCGGTGCAGCCCAGGACACGGGTGGTTTCTGGGCTGTGAACACGTTGGAGTTTTTGGTCACCCATCACCCCAAGCCCTTCTCCCTGCCCACATCATGTCCATGGACCTGCTGGTCAGAGTCAGGAGGGAGATGGAGCAGTGCACCCAGCTTTGGGGGCTGCAGCTGCAGGGAAACCTCTCCCAGGAGCTAAACGGGACAGTGTGGATGCTGAGAAAGCTTCAGCAGAGAATTTCTTCAGCTCTCTGCAGCATTTTCTGAGAGTTCTGTCTTTCCCATGCAAGTAACTCAAAACAATGTTACCGTTCTGTAAACTTCTTGCAGCTGTGCCTTTGTTATTATTCTTTTAGGGAAATGTTTTGGAATAGGTGTTAAGTTAGAATTAACCAATGAACTTGGTAGGTGGCTAACCAGAGGTCCAGTAGCCTCCTGACCTTCATGTAACCTCCAAGCGAACTAAAGGATATAAACCGTTCTGTAAATTAATTATACACACACATCGCTTCATTCCTCCTGAGCTCCGGGCTCTGTGTCGTTACTCCTGGGCCGGCAGCAGCCACAGGGCAGGACTGGGAAATAAAGCGCTTTTTGGGGTGTTTTTATTTTGATTTCTGCAGAAATACTACGGCAGGAAGTCCCCGACGGGGCGGGACGTGTGCCGGCTGCGCAAGGCCTACTACAGCGCCCGGCACGAGGCGGCGGCCCAGATCGACGAGATCGTGGGGGAGACGGGCAGCGAGGCCGACAGCAGCGAGACCTCGGTCTGCGACAAGGACAACGGGCACGAGAAGGACGAGGACGTCATCCGCTGCATCTGCGGCCTCTACAAGGACGAGGGGCTGATGATCCAGTGTGAAAAGTGCATGGTGAGCAGGGCCCAGAGAGAGCCCGCTCTCCTCTCCTCTGCTCCGCGGCAGCTCTCTGTTGGGTTGTGTTAGAAACGAGGTCTGGCCTCCTGTTAAAGGTTTTTAATAAAGAACGATAAGGGACAAAAGATAGAGCAAAAGGATTACAGCATCCAGGTGATGCTGGGTACCCCTGGCACAGAGCCAAGAGCAC
>VZRO01004954.1:15906-31982 GCA_013397915.1 Daphoenositta chrysoptera | reverse complement strand
GGTAGAACAAAAGAAAAAGCATTTAATAATGGTTACATTTCTACAACATAGGGATTAATATTATACACATAGCATTCATTATTTGCAAAAAGCCAGTACTATAATATGTATTTATAACAGTTACACCATGGGTGTTCTAGAAGAGCAGGCCTGAAGGCCCACAAAAGCGTCTTCCCTAGGCCCGGTGGTAACCATGGAAACACTTCCAGGTCACCTGAGATGGGCTAGAAAAGAGGATTATGGATTAGTGACCTTTTTGACCAATGGCCTGGGAATATTGTGGTTAGTGGCCTTATATGGTATTATTTACACCTTACCATAATAGGTGATATCTAGGGAATACTCCAGGTGAGTGGGTGAAATCCTGGGATTTGATCTTCCTGTTTATATGAGGTTCTATCCTGTTTGTGCACTGGTATTTAGGTAACCTGAGCTGCCCAATGAACGTCTTTGCACTTCTCCACCTGGCACGCCAAGTCCTTGCCCGGTGTGAATGCTGCACAGCTCTCTTCAACTGCAGTTTCCATGTGCTTGGTAGCATTAATTAACTCTTCAGCCCTTTTGTTTCCTCTCCACAAGAGGAGAGGTTCTGTTTTCACGGAGAAAATGCAACTTGCACTGAGCAGAAACAGCTGAAACTGCCCCAACTCTTGCCCTCGGGAGAGGGAAATAAATTTTAAAATTTTGGGCTTTTATACTTACCGTTGTATGGAGATCTTGTCTGTCTGATGTGGTATGAAGTAGTTAATAGAAAATCTTGAATTTCCTTTGTCAAGGTTATTTTCTTGCTTTCCTTAATACTTTTTGAGAAAATGCAGATTGCAGCTGTAATCTGTCCCAGGCCTTTCTGAGTGGGCTGTACCTCTTTTTCCAGGTCTGGCAGCACTGTGACTGCATGGGTGTGAATTCGGACGTGGAGCACTACCTGTGTGAGCAGTGTGAACCTCGAGCTGTGAACAGGGTAAGACTCTCCCTCCTCATTTAAACTAAAGCAGCTCTTTAGGGGTTTTTTATGTATTTTTATTTAGAATTTGTATCTTTTGGGATTGCTGAAGCTTCCTTGACTTGGGTTCAGTTCCATGAGGGGTCAGTTTTTCTCAGCGTGTTTCCAGAAGAGGTGTCAGCCCAATTTTGGACTGATTATGGTGGGCAGCTCCGGATTCCCTTTCTTTTTTCCCTGCAGGAGGTTCCCATGATCCCTCGCCCCCACTATGCCCAGCCTGGCTGTGTTTATTACATCTGCCTGCTGAGGGATGACCTGCTGCTCCGCCAAGGTATGTGCTGCCTGCAGGGATCTCTGCCATTACCCTGTCAAAAATACTTTCATTTTGCACAAGTGGAAGCTGCTCTCGCTCTGTGATGCTGGGAGTGGTACACAGTAAGAGTTCTCAGAGGCTCTTGATGAAGAAATGTTAATTAGCACAGCCAGGGCTGTTGTGGCCAGGGGAGGATGATGCTAAGCCAGCTGCTGGTAGTTAACATTTAGAAGTCAAGGCCAAGAAGGCTCTTAGGCCTCCAGTATTTTAGTGCAGAATGGTCATTAAAACATCCAGCTCACTGCTTATGTGTTCCTTAAAGCTTATCTCTCTGGACTGTGCTTTGAATTCCTGAATCTGTCCAAGCCAGCTGCCACAGACATACAATTCAGCTCGCTGATTATTATTTTTTTTTTATTTCATCCTACAGATACACACAAGGATACAAAGAACCCTTTTTCATTATTAGGAAACTGCTCTTTAATGAGTGAAAACATTGATAAGTTTGCTAGAGGGGAATAGGAGAGCCTTCAGGAAAGTGGGGAATTTAAAAAATGTCAAAGAGTAGCATATTCTTTATCCCATTTGCAAGATTCTGGAATTTGCATTCAGTCCTCCTAGTTGGTTGTTGCTCTGCATTGTCTGTCCTGTCCAGAGTTCAGCCTTTGGGTTTCACATGTCTTTTTTTGCTTTTTGTGAGAGGAACTCACTTCAAGGGCTGTACCAGACCTTGCTTTTACACTCTCTGTTGAAATGGATGAAGTTTGATCTGGGACTTGTGGCGTCTCCCAAGTATTCAGAGGGAAAAAAACTAGGAGTCATTGCAATTTAAGGAAACATGAGAAAAATTCAGTTCTACGTGAGTCAAAAAGGCAAAGGGAGTACCAGAAATTGGTATGCACAGAATAGCAGAGTGACTGTGCCTTCCTGTGACCTCCTGGGCTGTCTGTCCCCTGCCTGCCCTGTGCTGCTCTGACATTGCACAGAGGATCTCACTACCTGTAAAAACAAGGATAATGAGGATAATCCAATCTGGATTCTCTTTTCTGTGGGCAGAGTGTGCCCAGGTGATTTGGAGGGTGAATGATGAAGGTCTGTGAAAGGTGGCACAGGAAGGTGCAACAATGCAGAAATGAGGGAACAAACAGAAATTAGCTGGCAGCAGTTAAACTCCAGGAAGATTTTTTACAAAAGCATAACCAGACTGTGGCAAGAATTGCCAGAGGAGGGTGGAGAGGTCAGAGCAGAAATGGTTCCAAAAAAGATTAGACAAATTCTTGGAGGAAGGATTAATCCCCAAAGGTCCAGCTGTAGCTTTTGGCTCTGAAAGTTCACAAAGCAGAAAGGCAGCTGGGCAGGGACAGCACGGGGAGGCTTTTCCTTGGCTCGCTGCTCCTGTGCTTTCTCCTCCTGAGCAGCTGCTGCTGCCCATTTCTCCAGCCAGAACATTTGCTGTGACCTCTGCTCCTACCCAGGGGAGCTTTTATGACTTGGGACCTCCCAGGTTTTGGTCATTTTTAGGGAAATAAAGAAGAAGAGGTGGAATCTCTTCCCAGCCCTGGAAGTGCTTGAGGCCAAGTGGGATGGAGCTCTGAGCAGTTTGGTCTAGTGGAAGAAATCCCTGCCCATGGCAGGGGGTGGGTCTGGATGGTCTTTAAGATCCTTTCCAACCCAGGTCAGTCTGGGATTCTGTGATTTCACAGGTCAGAGCAGAGAAATTAAGGAGTAAATTCACTCATGGGACAAAATTAATACATTTAAGTTTAGGGGTTGCCCTTGGGAAATACTTTTTGATTGCCAGCAATGCCAGTTTGTTCAGTCCTTTTTGTATTCTCTTTACCTTTCCTGAGCTCTGCATCTCGTTGGAATTCTGCTGGAATAACCAAAGGTTTGGGGCTTCTCAAGCCAGGATTTATTTTCTTAATAATAGTAATCTTCTCTCTGAGTATCTTCTCTCTAAGGTTTATTTTTTACGCATTGCAGCCATCACTAATTCCTACACCTTTTCCTAATCAGGACTGACTTTGTTACATACCCTTTGGGCTGTCACGATTTTGATTCTTTACAAGGTATTTTCAGTCTGGGCATGGAAAGCTGTGGGTGGTTTTTCTGTCAAGCTGCTGTGAAAAACATCTGAGTGGCCTTTGTTCCCTCGGCAGCTCCTGCAGTGGGTTTGTGTCGTTCCTTACGCTCCAGCATTAGGTGCCTCTGTCGTGTTAGTTCTGGTGATTATTTACTCTGGTTCTGTGTGCTGGGCTCAGGCCAGGCCCTTCACAGGTGTGTCTTTTGTGCCCCTGGCCAGGTGACTGCGTGTACCTGATGAGAGACAGCCGCAGGACCCCCGACGGGCACCCGGTGCGGCAGTCGTACCGCCTGCTGTCCCACATCAACAGGGACAAGCTCGACATCTTCCGCATTGAGAAGCTCTGGAAAAACGAGAAGTACGTGCAGGACACCCTCCGAGTTTGAGACAGCCCGTGGGCCTACCTGTCAAAGCACAGGAATTTCATGGAAGTCTCACCTTAAGAATGCAGGAATGAGCACGGGTCAGGTGCAGAGGTTGGGGAATTCCCAGCTGGAGCTCGCGCTCCGCAACCGCGCAGTGGAAACACGTGAGGTGGGAGGTTTAAGTGAAGGATCAGAGATAGAAATTGGTGTTGGAACAGACTGTGGGCACACAGTGACAGCTGTGAGGTGGGCAGTGCTGTGCTCTGGCTGGCCACAGTCTGCTGTGCCCGTGGAAACCACGCTGGGAGTGTTTGCCCTCACTGCAGGCAGGCAGTGGGATATGGAACACTCGTGTGACTCTGCTGTTCATCACAGCCAAGTGCAAGAGAGGGAACTCAAAACGAAGCAGGGGGCATCAGGTGAGTTGTGTCCTGGTCTGATTGGTGTTTCTGTCCCCTTTGCACCCTCAGAGAGGAGCGCTTCGCTTTTGGCCACCACTATTTCCGTCCGCACGAAACGCATCATTCCCCGTCTCGCAAGTTCTACCACAACGAGCTGTTCCGGGTGCCCCTGTACGAAATCATCCCCTTGGAGGCTGTGGTGGGGACGTGCTGTGTGCTTGACCTGTACACCTACTGCAAGGGTGAGAATTGAACACGTTCCTAAGCCCTTGGGCAGTGGGCTGTGGTGGTTTAACCCCCGCTGAAAGCTCAGCACCGCCCAGCCGCCCGCTCTCTGTGGGATGGGGAGGGAACTGGAACAAGGTAAAACCCAGGGGTTGGGATAAAAACAGTTTCGTGGGTGAAATAAAAGAGGGACAGCACTGGGCAGGGAAGAGAAAATGATGTCAGTTGATAATTGTGTCTGTGAAAGTGTGGGGACTGTTTGATCAGAGTGCCCAGGTTCTGCCCTAGAGTGAGCCAGCAGTGTGTCCTGCTGGGGCTCTGAACGAGAGAGCAAACAGGGACACTGCCACAGCCCCTGCCTCGCTCACACTCTGATAAACCACGTGCTTCCCCCTCAGCCCATGACTGTTTTATCCTGTGTGCCTTGTTTTGATCCTAGGGAGGCCGAAGGGTGTGAAGGAGCAGGATGTTTACATCTGTGATTACCGCCTGGATAAATCAGCTCACCTCTTCTACAAGATCCACCGGAACCGCTACCCCGTGTGCACCAAGCCCTACGCCTTCGACCACTTCCCCAAGAAACTCACGCCCAAGAGGGATTTCTCAGTGAGTGGGATTGCTCTCAGCTTCCTTACCTGTCTTTAGGAGACTGGGTGGAGTTTTGGAAAGCCTCTGACTGTTGGTGGGTGAAGCTTGGTCAGCCAGAGGGAGCTGATCCTTCGGGGGAGTCGGGCTCTGCTCGCAGGGAACTGGGACAGGAGGAGAGGGAACTGGGCCAGGGGAGGCTCAGGGCGGACATCAGCAGGAATTTCCCCATGGAAAGGGAGGTCAGGCATTGGAAGGGGCTGCCCAGGGAGGTTTGGAGTGCCCATCCCTGGAGGTGTCCAAGGAAGGGCTGGAGGTGGCACTGAGTGCTCTGGGCTGGGGACAAGGTGGGGTCCAGACACAGCTTGGACTGGATGGGCTGGGAGATCTTCTCCAGCCTAAATCATTCCATGATTCTGCGTATGCACAGTCTGGGGGGAAAGCTGGCTCGAAAGCAAGCTTGGAAAGAGAACTGGGTGTAACAGAAGGTGCAGTTGAAAATGAAAGACGTGCTGAAGGGATGGTGATGGTGAGCTCAGAGAGGGTCTCAGAGCAGCAGAGGTGGCAGATGGGCAAACCCTCTGCAAGTGAGCTCTGTTCTTCCTGAAGCAGAGGTTTTTGTAGTGGCTTTGGAGAAGGTTCCAGACTCGTGCTGTGCAGAAAGCAAAGGTGATTTTTATCATGATGGTCTGTGGCTTGGAGTTTATTTCGAAGATGTGAAGAATCAGACTAGTCTGGCTCTAATTTATCTTATTAAATGGTTGTGCCTCCACCTGTGAGCTCTGATGTTTGAGGTACACCAGCATTTCCAGAGTGTCCTGCAGTGGCACTTCCAGAGTATTTGATAGACCAGCACTTCCTTCCACTGTGAATTTGATTTGCTATTAACCATAATCTTCATTGTTATTGCAGCCTCATTATGTGCCAGACAACTACAAGAGAAACGGAGGCAGGTGAGTCTCCCCGCCCAGATTGTTGAGAGGAGATGAAATAATTCTGTTTGTTTGTTGTGCCCACTCTCCTCCTGCCCCTTTCCCCTGGGTGACACGGGAATGAGAAGTTTAAATTATTTAAAGCTCTCTAAACTTTCAGAGAGATAAAAGGGAACAAATGAGGAGGGATAGACAGCCTTAATAATGCACATCAGGAAAAGAAAGGAGCCATTTGAAAGTCAGGAAAAAGCAGCTGAGTGGGGAGATGTCCAGAGCTGGAGCCTCCAACCTTCCCAGAAGGAGGAACCCAGGTCCAGGACCCACTGCCCGTGTCTGTGGGGCAGTCAGAGCCCAGGTCTGGTAGAGGCTGCAAAAACATCCATCAAGGGCTGTAACTTACAGAAAAACCTCACTGAGGGCTGGGCCAAACTGCTTTTGGAGATAAAATCTTTTGCGACTGAAAATAGACATTTGTTTTTCAAAGCTGCGTTCGGTGCAGTGCAGATAAAGTTACAGCACTTGGGGGTTGTGAGTGCAGGGATTGAGGGAAGAAATTGAGCTCCAGAAAGGTCCTGCCCATGGATGAGTCCTGGACTCACTGGGAATTGTCCTTCCAGGTGAGTGGCTGACAAACTGCTGTTCACACCCCTCTTCTCCTGCCAGGTCATCCTGGAAATCCGATCGCTCGAAACCGCAGATCAAAGACTTGAACCAAGAGGAAGATTCCCTGCCCCTGATGGAGGAGGTGCTGGGGGCCCCAGAGCAGGCTCCAGGGGAGCTGCCCAGCCCCGAGGAGCCCGACAAGGAGCCCGTGCCCGGCGAGGGCTGCGAGTCTGACAAGAAGGGGGACGAGAACCCCTCGGACACGAGGCCGCTCTGCAGCCCCGAGGAGCGGCGGCACCTCCAGAGGGAGAGGCTGAACCAGATCCTGCTCAACCTCCTCGAGAAAATCCCAGGGAAAAACGGTGAGATTTCAGGCTCTGGTTGCACAGCCCCAGGTCTCCTGCGGGCCTGGGGTCACTTTGCTCAGCTGTGTTGATAAAATGAATGGTTTTTGTCTGAATTTGTTGCTAGAAGCATGAGGAAAGTCAGTTTTCTTTGCAGACGTTTTCATTTGCAAGAGAAATCCACTAAATCCAAGTGAAATTTCTTACTGTGTTTTGTATAATATTTTTAATGACCACAGAAACTTCCTGTGGATGAATTCCCCCCAATCATTCCATGTCTCCAACTGAGAAACTTAACAGACAGGCCAGGAAAGACTGAAGAGAATTTGGAGTCTCTTTTGAACTTTCATGAGCTTTCCTTGATTTCTGAGTACCTGCTGTAGGTGTTGTCTGAGCTGTGGGATAAGGGGGCAGGGGTTCCATTGGTGAAGTGTGTCCCTGCTTTTCATTTAAAGCCCTGTCCAGTCTCTTCCAAATTCTGGCAACACCAGACAGTCACGGACTGGTGCACAGTTTGGCTTGGGAGGATCTTTGGGTTGTGGCTCAGGGCTTGGGTCACTCACGGGATGTTTTGGATGTCACCGTGGAGGGAAACACCCTTGAAAGAGCCAGGAATAAGGAAATAGGAACTTTGTGTCCGAGGAACCACGGGGAGTGGCACTCGGTGTCCCGCTCTGGGTGACGAGGTGGGCATCGGTCCCGGGTTGGACTCGATGATCCTGGAGGTCATCCTCATCAAATCCCAACCCAACCCAGATTCCCAACCCAGGTGGTGCCGTAGTGACTGAAACCCCCCGTTGCCCCTGTGCTCTGTTGCAGCCATCGATGTCACCTACCTGCTGGAGGAGGGGTCGGGACGGAAGCTGCGGCGCCGCACTCTGACCATCCCCGAGAGCAGCTTCAGGAAGTGACCCGGGAGGGGCAGCCGAGCTCTGGGGTCTGTCACTGGGGCTGGGGGCCAGAGCCCAGCCCGGGGAAGGAGGGGGCAGCAGCAAACTGACAAAACTACAAACAGTAGCACCTGGGGGGCCGGGCCGGCGCGGCGCCCACCCTGCTCTGCAGTGCTCTTGGTGTGTGTGTTGGTGGGCGTGCCTTGTATTGATGTTAGGTACTGAGGAAACCTCGTGGTTATTGTCCAGGATGGTCAAATTTAATTTATTTTTGCTTGATATTCCCACTCAGAGGAAAAAAAACAACAAAAAAAAAGCTAAAAAAAAAGTAATGGGGAGGGCAGAGGAAAAGGACTGAGTTACTCTGAGGAGGATGTTCCCCATGGTCACTGACAACCTGGGATTGTTCCAGCCGCCGTGGCCCACGCCGGGAAGGGAATCCAGGAATCCAGAGGGGAGAGGAAAGGCCCAGTCCGTGGCTTAAAAGGAAAAGCTGCCCTAAAGCTGTGGCCTCTGATTTGCACAAGTTCCAAGAAGAGAGAAACGTCCCCAGACGAGCGCCAGGTCCGCCGTGGGACCGTGCACGTGTCCCTGTGGTCTGTGCCAAGGAGAAGCTTCCAGAGGCCCTTGGAGCAGGGCAGGAGAGCTGGGATGAGGGGGGGAGGGGACGGGGTGTGAGGTTTTTTCACTTTTTTTCTGCAGAGAAATTTTATAAAAGCGAAGTCAGCTCCTGACGCCACCATTGCTGTTGGTTTTTTTGATAAGCTGTGGTTCTTGTGTGTCTCGTGTGTTGTGCAAATAAAAATCCGTTAAAAGAAAAAGAAAAAAAGGAAAAAAAAAAAGAAAAACAACCAAAAAAAAAAAAAAAAACCCCCCCCCCCAAGGACCCTTTCACTCCGTGCCCGTCAGGCAGTATCCGAGCGAGTGTTTGTCGTGAGCTGTAGAATTTATCAACTGCTAACACTACCCTCGTGTGCTGGTGGACAGCTGGACGTCCGGGCAGCGGGTCCTGCTGGCCCCCCGACATCCCGAGGGTCCCGAGGGTCCCGGGACCCCCCAGAACGGGCCCGGGGCCGGGGCTGGGCGGCCCCCGCTGCCCCCGGACGGTGGCTTTGCTTTCCTGTCTCAGACGTACACATGCATATCCAGTCCTGTTTTAGGTGTTCTTATAAGAAATCCAGTTTTTAATGTGCCAAGTTGTATATATCTGCTGCGTGGATGTAAAGCAATACCGTAGTTACATGTTCCTTTTTATGGACCAAGCTCGTCCTAATGTACATTCTTGTTATTATTATAATTATTTTACTCTTAGTGGAACATGACTCATTCCATTAACTTTTATGTGTTGATTTCAAAAGAGAAAAAAAAACAAAACGAAAAAAAACAAAAAAAAAAAAGAAAGGAAAAAAACCCTTTGAGAAAAAAAATATTTTATTAAAAAAAAAAAAGAAATAAGAAAATAGTTTGGAATATTTTCTTACTGTAGAGAAGCACTGTACAGTACCAGGAACCCTGAGTATAAAATACTCGTGCGTGTAGTAGGAATATCGCATGTCCAAACCCTCGAGTTGTCTCATTTAGTTTCAAACAGAAATCATTGTCTCAAATGGTGTTAAACACTAAAAAGTTTTTAAAAAAAAAAAAAATAAAGTGCGTACAGAAGCGAGACACTAGCTCTGTCATTTTATCTTTCTTTTGTTGAAAGACTAAACAAAATGTTTTTTAGACAATCAAATGTTAGGTAAGTGCAAAGAATTGTTTTTTCTTACTGGTGTAGAAATTAATGACTTTTTTTATTTTTTGGTTATTTTATAATACTGAGCAGACCCGTGTGTCCCCAGGATCGCCGCCGGAGCCAGGAAGCACTACGTTACTGCAAATAGAGCTGAACCTTAGTCTGCATGGGTGTAGGCTGTGTGATTGCTGAAAATAAATGCTGCTAATATATTTCCTTTTTACAAAGCATATCTAAATAGATCATTGTTTTGATGTTAATCTTTGTAAATTATGTATTACCAATTTTAACATTGGATGTAATTGCATAAAAAGCCTGCATCTCAATCCTGAGAGTCTAGTATTAAATGGAAAATCTTTTCCTACGGCTGGCTCGGCGGGTTTTCTTTGCTGAGCTGGGTGGGAGGGCAGGAAGAGGGACCCGGACAGGGTCCATCAAAAAGTTTCGTGGGATCCGTGGGATCCATGGGATCCGTGGGACCGATGGGCCAAAGCCAGCGGGGTGAGGGTCAGCAAGTGCTGGGTGCTGCCCTTGGGTCACAGCAACCCCGTGGAACCCTCCAGGCTGGGGAAAAGTGGCTGAAAAGCTGGGAAAGGCCCTGGGGGTGCAGCTGGACGCGACCCCAGGGTGCCCAGGTGGGTGAGAGGGCGATGGCACCGGGGCTGGACCAGCCCGGTGTGGGCACAGGACCAGGGCAGAGCCCGTCCCTGTGCTGGCACCTCTGAGGGACCCCAAACCTGGGGCCAGTTTTGGGCTCCTCATTTCAGGAAAGACCTNAGCTGGGAAAGGCCCTGGGGGTGCAGCTGGACGCGAGCCCAGGGTGCCCAGGTGGGTGAGAGGGCGATGGCACCGGGGCTGGACCAGCCCGGTGTGGGCACAGGACCAGGGCAGAGCCCGTCCCTGTGCTGGCACCTCTGAGGGACCCCAAACCTGGGGCCAGTTTTGGGCTCCTCATTTCAGGAAAGACCTGAAGGGGCTGGAGAACTCCTGAGGGAGCTGGGAAAGGGAGAAAAGGAGGCTCAGGGGGGACCTTGTGGCTCTGCACAACTCCCTGACAGGAGGGACAGGAGGAGAGGGAACGGCCTCAGGCTGGGCCAGGGGAGGCTCAGGGGGGACATCAGCAGGAATTTCCCCATGGAAAGGGGGATTGGGCACTGGGAGGGGCTGCCCAGGGAGGTTTGGAGGTGTCCAAGGAAGGGCTGGAGGTGGCACTGAGTGCTCTGGGCTGGGGACAAGGTGGGGACAGGGCTGCGCTCCCGAGGGGCTGTCCCGGCTCCCGAACACGCCCAGCTGGGACGGGAGCACGGAACACCCACCGGGGGTGGGGACACCCGGCTGCCGGACCATGGGCGGCGTTTGGGAGGGCTCAGTGTGACTGCAGCGGCTCTGCTGTGGCAGGAGGGCAGCGCGGTCACCAGTGCTGTCCCAGGGGCTGTGACCGCGGGTGCGTGTGAGGCAAAGTGGGACAGGAACCATGAAATCCACAGGTTCAGTGCCTGTTCTGAGGATATAAACCCCGGTGCCTGGAGCCCTTCTGTCCTGCACGGGTGGCAGGCTGGGGACTGTCACCCCCGGGAGTGTCCCACCGTGGTGGGGAAGTCACCTGCAGAGCGAGACCAGGGTCCCTCAGGAAAGAAACAGCTTCTCCATGGCACCCCTCCTGTTGAACCTGATTTTTCTGTTTCCCTCTCCCAGTCTGACTGTCCACGATCATGAAAATGCCAGGCTTGACCCCTACGCTCCTTTTAAACCCAAGGCCCCAGGCCAAGGCTTGGAGGACTGTTTATTTTTTAAAAAATAAATGGAAGAACCACCTGGCTTCCTCCCCTCCTGGCGTGACCCCGTTTCAAAGTCCAGAAGCAGCTGCGGAATTCAATCAAACCTCCTTAAGGCGAGCCAAGTTACATTCCAATTAGGATACAACGTCACTCGCCTGAGAACAAAAACTCCAGAGAGAGAAGTGAAAACGAGAACAGAGCGAAAGGAGAGCGGCTTTCCCCTGGCAGCAGAGTCCGGCCCGGGCTGACACTGCGGCTTTTCGCCGCCCAAGCGGGAAGTCAGACGGGTGAAACGTGGCCCTGGGCCATGGCAGGGAGCAGAAGCCCAAAACTGCCTCTGGGGCCAGGCTGCTGCCGTGTGGCCGCTCCCAGTATGGCCACATCTGTCTTTTACTGGGGAGGCCGGCGTGAAATGTAAATTCTGGGATGGAATCACAAGCAATGACAAAAACCTGAGAACACTTGGAGCCACTTAGCCCCTGCTGCCGTCCTCCGGGCCATGAAAAGATTAGTCGAAGTTATTTATGTAACTAAACCGGTGGCCTGGGCTGTTCCCCGTGCTGTGCAGCTCCCACGGCGTGGGGCTGGTCCCCGGCAGCTTCTCCAGGGATATTCCTGGCTCTGGGAGGCTGCAGCCGCCTCTCCCGCGCTGTGGAGGAGCCCGGGCACCTTCTGCTGGGGCGTGAGGCCGCCCTGCTCTCCCCGGCTGGCAGCCTGGGTGCTGGAACCAGCCTGGATGCTGGGACCAGCACATCCAGCCCCAGCCCGCTCCGGCTGCTCCCTCTGGAGCGTTTCCTCCTCCAGCAGCAGCGCCAGCCTGGCCACCCACGTCGGGACGGGCCAGTGGCCACTGCCAGCCCCGCCAAGCCCCGAGCTCCACTCACACGCGCGGACACGTGAGTCACAACCTTTATTTCCAGCCTTTTCCCCGTGGAACAAGCTCATTCCTGTGGTTACAACTATTTACAGAGTGCTGGGACTGCGCATCGGTGGCGGGGCCGGCCTGGGCCACCGGCCCCGGGGCGGAGCAGGGCACGTGGAGGTGGCGGCGGTGGCGGGACACGACGGCACGGAGACGACACTGGGGGACTGTGAGGGCCGGGCAGGGGCAGGACCCGTCCCTGCCCTGGCACAGGTGCGGGCAGCAGCCGAGGAACCGAGAGCCAGAGCAGGTCCCGAAGAGGAGCCGCGGCTCAGCGCCGGCGGCTCCGGGGGACACGGTGGCAGACGGGGACGTCATGCGAAGGAGCAGCAGTGACAGGCACAGGGCAGGGTCCCCTGGGAGCTGCCAGCCCCGGAGGTGGCAAAGCCGAGGCAGGAGACGTCCCCTCCCGGAGCTGGCACCCGCTCCGGCAAGCGCAGCTGCTTCCTCGGGTCCCTCCCGCCTCCTCACAAAATCAGGGACGTGTAACCGACAGGAACGAGGCCGGTGCTGTTTCCATGGCAGCAGCGGATCCAGTCTTCATCCACGGTGGAGAGAAGCTCCAGGATGTCCCCTTTTTGGAAGCTCAGGTGCCCGTCGGCCGTGCCCGTGTGGTCGCACAGCGCCCGAACTGCCCTGCAGCACAAATGGCATCGGGGTCTCGCCTCCCCGGGGACCCCCAGGACCCCCAGGGGCTCCCACAGCGCTCGGGGGGAGGGAATTGGGCGGAACCAGGGACCTCCTGCTCGGGCAGAGGTGGCACCTGAGGAGGGATCTGTGCAAGGAGCCACCTGACAGAGCTGTCCTGAGCAGGGAGTGGCAGCAGGGCAGGAGGAGTGGGGACATCAGAGGGTGTGGGGGTATCGGGGTCAGGCCCAGCGAGGAGGGGGAAGAGGGAAGCAGCCAAAAACCCTTTGGGATGGCCACATGCCCGCCCTGCTCCCTTGGACAGAGCTGTTCCGACCTGCCACAGCCGGGTCAGAGCTGCCACACGCCTGCCCCAAACGAGCTGCCGTGAATCCGGAAAGCACACAAGAAAACGCTAAAAATTGTCCCCAAAACGTCTGGGAAAAACAACCAATCGCAGCTGGGCAGAGGCTCAGGTTCCCCCAAAGCCAGGCAGGAGAAGGGGATCCTCGGGGGTGCACTCATGGCACAAGTGGGCAGCGGTGCCTTTCTCTAGAGAGACCTGTGGGACTCCCAGGTCGTGTCCGAGAGCAGCCCTGGCTTTCCCCCTCCAGAAACGCCCCCAGCAGCTCCCACCCTGACCCCTGCCGTGCCCTGCCTCACCTGCGGGCCTGGGGCAGGGCGGGCGCGCTCCCGTCCGGCCGCTCGGGAGCGCGGCTCCTGTCGGACGCCAGGCCCTTCACCACCCCGGCCAGGACGCGCGGGCTGGGGGACAGCCAGCGGGACGGTCTCCTGCCACAAAGCACAGGGAGCCCCAAGCTCGCCCGGGAGCTTTTCCCTCTGATTATCTCAGAGTGTCCTGATGATCTCGGAGCGGACAAGGAGCCACCCAGCACCACCGAGCCTCCCCACGAGCTCCTGCTGCTCCGCAGGACTGAACAACGCGATGGCAGCAGCAGCTGGGACGTGCTCTGATCCCAGGAGCACAGACCCCGGGCCAGGGGCAGGGCAAGACCCCCGCGAGGCCACCGTGGTGAGACTGGCACAGAAACCCTTCCTCAGCACACGCCACCCCCCTCTCTGCCAGCCCACGCCGGGTCTTACCTGGATCTGGCTGAGACGGTGTCGGGACTGGGGGGGAAGCTCCTGGACGAGGGGTTGGTGGCTCCAAAGAGCCGGCCCAGCCAGCTGCCCTTGTCAGGACTGGGAGGGTCTCCCCTCTGCGGGCCAGAAGGTGCTGCCTGGTTCCTGTTGCCAGGAGGCTCTGGGGAAGCAGCCAGGAGATTCTTTCCAGCAGTGGGATCGTCCAGCTTGGTGAGTGCTCCAGTTCCAGTGGGCAAGAAGAGGTCTTCAGGGGAAGAGGTCCCTGAGGTGTCAGTGCTGCTGCTGGGCCTTGGGCCGGGGCGTTCAGGGACTGCTTTGGTCTGAAGGAGCTGCAGCTCCGTGCCTCCAGGCTCGCTCGTGGACGTTTGGGATTGCGCAGCCTGGCCTGGGCTGGGATCCCCCGCAGCCGCCCGCAGCTTCGTCCACCAGACCAAGGGGAACTTCTCCTTGCTAGGAGCAGTGTAAACCCTGGAGCTCTGGCTCAGCTGGCCCCACCAGCCACTGAGGCCAGCCCCAGCGCCCCCGGTGCCCTCCTCGGGCCCGTGGCTCTCCGGGGGGGTGTCAGATCCCAGCAAGGTGCGGCTGAGCTGGTCGCCCCAGCGCAGCACCTGCTGGAAGGTTTGGTGCAGGGCAGCCCCCACGGGGGGAGCAGGGACCAGCCCACCCATGGTCGTTTGGGACCGGGCCCTTGTGACACCCCCTGTGCCCCCCACCCTGCCCAGGGCGTCGGGGGGGGTCTCATCCTCCAGGCTGTCCCGGCCCTCCAGAGACGCAGCCCCCCGCCCCGGCACGGGGTGACGGCCAGGGGACAGCGGTGACTCCAACCGGCGCGACAAGGGCCGGACATCCACGGAGAGGTGGTGGTGTTCGAAGAGCAAGTCCAGGTGGAAAGTCAGCACCGAGAGGGGTTGGATGAGCAGCAGCAGTTCGTCAGCAAGGTGGGGGAGAGGCCCTTGGCTCAGGGCAAAGAAGGCCGTGGGTGAGTAAAGCACGGAGATCACACCTGGGGGGACAGGGACGGGTGAGGCGGGTGCAGAATGCCCTGTCCTTGCCACATCCCCCCGGAGCCAGCCAGGCTGTCCAAGGCACTCCGACCACCCTCTGTGCTGAAGATGCACCTTGGAAAATGATGCCCTGATCCGCTGTGGAAACTCCAGCCGAGCTTGGATGTATCCCAACCCCAGTGTGGGATCATCAGCCCGGCAGGCGTGAGAGGGCTTGGGCAGGGAGCCCCTGGGCGCTGTGTCCTTACCTGGGCTCTTCTGCAGGTGAGATATCCACAGCTCCAGCTGTTTAATGCTACACAAGGCAAAGGGAACCCAAATTAGAGCCCCTGGGACTGTTCCGCCGTGGCAGCGGGGCCGGCGGGGTCAACACTCACTTCAGAAGGCCGAGGATGAAGGCGTGGAACTTCTGCCTGGTGCTGCTGAGGGGCGCCAGCCCGGCCACGTGCCAGCACAGCGAGTGCAGGGAGCGGGTGTTGGGGCCTGCGGGGTGCAGAGCACGGACAGTCCCTGCCCGGGGCACACATCCCCCGGCCCCAGGCACCTCCAGATGCCCCCAGCCTCACCCTCACCTGTCTTCACGGAGGCTTCCACCACGCTCCAGGGGGAGTTTTTCCGCTGGCCTGTGATAACATCCTTCTGGAACGGCTTCAGCCCGTCCTCCACCAAGGCGTAGAGCGCAGGGCAGAGGGTGTGCAGCAGCAGGTACCCCACGTCGGGGTTGAGCCGGCTGTCCCCCAGCTGGGCCTGGGGGAGGCACAAGGGGAGGGGAGGGAGGGGAATCCCACCCCTGGGACTCCCAAACCCCCTCCTGCCCAGCCCAGCCCAGCCCAGCCCAGCCCAGCCCTCACCTTCTGCACCAGGTTCCGTGCGGTGCTGAAGTGGGCGATCACCTTGTCCACGGCCGAGCTGACGGCGACCAGCAGCGCTGGGGACGGACGGGGAGGAGAGAAGGGTCAGCACGGAGGGACCCACGGGCAGCGAGCGGCCCCGGACAGCGCCACCGGACCCTGCAGCGCCCACGGTGACCGAACCGGAGCCGCAGGCGGGTCCCGGGGGGCTGCGGGGGTGGCCGCACCCGCGTTCTCCGGCTCGACAGGAACACCTGCCGGGGGTGGGCAGGGCCGGGCCCGGCGCAGGCAGAGCTGCCTTTCCGCTGCCTGTCCCCTCCTGCCCTTCCCCTGCCTGTCCCTTCCTGCCCTTCCCCTCCTGCCCTTCCCCT
>VZRO01004953.1:926092-947230 GCA_013397915.1 Daphoenositta chrysoptera | reverse complement strand
AAAAAAAAAAAAAAGGAAAAATTTCAGAGGATAGTAGCTGAGGAATGAAAAATCTGAATTTTAATCCTGTCAAGTTGAGGCAAGAATAGGACCCAGACCTCCCACATAGTCTGAGTGCTGTAACCAATAGGCTATTATGCAAATACCCAATGGCACTGAGATATAAAATGACTGTGATTACCGTGCTTTGTGCTGACTTCAGTGCTATCAGTGTGTGGGAGGCATGTTCAAAGTACACAGGTTGGGTCCAACTGTGTTGCCCAAAACCTTAGCTGTTCAGATACTGTCTCAAGTGAAAGTGTCTGATCTTCTTGGAGTATCCACTAATGCACCTTTTGGTGTCAGGGGAAGAGGTGTGATGAAAATCTAAGCACTCTACAAACTCATAGGCAGTATAGTTAGGGACTTTTTTAAATGTTTTAAATTGAATTTGCCTAGATTTAATATTGACATGCTTCAGTCCTCTTCTTGGCTGCAATCGTTCATTACAGTTTAATAAAACTTCATCTTAAACAAAACTCCTAATATCTATGTATAAAGTTGATTTTATAGTGATTATTATTGCTGCAGATGATTTGTTTGCAAGAATGGTTGTGGCAGTCAGACTGAAAATTCCTGGTTGCTCTGAGGGTGGCCCATTGAGGAAGGAAGGAAGGAAGGACAGAAGGATGGAAGGAAGGAAGGATTTTTCTGTGGAATACCCTTCTCTTCAAAACAATCTGAAACCTAATTTTTTTTGTTTCACAGCTGTTTCTGGGTACATCACTCCCCTTGTTCCTTTCCCCCTTACCCTCCCGCAAAGAGCTGGGGTGGGGTTTTTTGGGATTCTTTTTGGGTTCCTGAGGGGTCTTTTTGGTTACTAATGGCCCCAAATATTGGAAAGAGCAAAGCACTGATGGCTGTAGTTAGGCTACGGCATTAGAATCATAGTTAAAATTGGAAAAGACTTCTGAGATCAAGTCCAGTCTTTAAGCCAGCACTGCCAAGTCTACCACTAAACTATGTCCCTTAATGTCACAGCTATGCATCTTTTAAATACCCCCAGGGATGATGACTATACAATCTTCCAGGGCACCCTGTTCAAGTCCTTGACAGCCCCCTTCCAGGGAAGAAATTTCCTTACTATCCAATTGCAAACTCCACTGGCAGAACTTGAGGCCATTTCCTCTTGTCCTGTCAACTGTTACCTGGGAAAAGAGACTGACCCCCACACAGGTACATCCTCCTTCCAGGTACTTGTAAAGAGGGATGAGATACTCCCTGAGCCCCCTTTCCTCCGGGCTAAACAACCCCAGCTCCCTCAGCTGCTCCTCATCAGGTTTGTTTTCCAGACCCTTCACCAGCCTTGTTGCCCTTCTCTGGACATCCTCCAGTACCTTAATGTCTATTTTAGTGAGAGGCCCAGAATTAAACACAGGATTTGGGGTGCGGCCTCAGAAGTGCCAAGTTCAAAAGGGTGATCACTGCCCTTGTCTTGCTGGGGTTCCTCCATTAAGTTGGTCAATTAAGGCTTGATAAATGCATATAACTTGTGTTGGCTAAATCAGTTTAACCAATTAAGTCAATTTAAAATAGCAGCAAAGGTGAGGAAATGAGGGGTCTAACCTGGATTTGCCACAGAGGGTATGCTTGCATGAGCTGCCAAGTGAACTACTACTCTAATTACCTTGTTTTCAGTGCTTTTTTTACTTAGCCGAAGTAATTAGCCTAACTAATTAGGCTAGTGAACATTAGCTTTTAAGACCATGGGTTTTTTTTTCTTTCTGTTTTTCGCACCCTCAGTGGGTTCTGGGAGCCGGCAAAAGCAGAGCTACGTAAAGGATATTATATTTGTGTATTTTTAACTGGTAAGGCTTAGTAATGCTAAACATACCATGCACAGAACTACCATTTTGTGGTAATTAGTCCATTAGGTCCATTGATAAACTGAAACAACCTGTAACTGTAGGAGAGAAACCTTCAGAACCCTATTGAATGTTTTGTAGACTTTTTTTCAAAATGACATGTTGAGCTTTCCATGGATAGCTAATATACATTACACAACTTCCACTGGATCAAAATGGTCTTACTTCACTATTCTTCAACCAGAACTGGAGTAGAACAGGACACAATTGAAAAATGAAAATGCATGAAATGAAAAAGTATGAGCATGACATGCAAATTATTTTTTAATATAACTTTTGGGAAAAGTAAGTTAAAAGCATCCAAAAATTACTGTTTTCTTGGGAAGGGAGTGCCAGGAAAAATAAATTTTCTCCAGTAGTTAACAGCCTAGAGGTTTTGCTCAAGTCTCTGCAATGGATGTTAACACCCAGTCATTAAATGAAGAAATATATGTATTCTGCATCTCTCAGGTCCATTATTAATGGAAATAATTTTGTGGACATATCTTCCAAAAAATCATATTAGTTTATCCAAAATTCCCAGGGAGTTCTCAACAAAATTCAGTCTTATGAGTTATATATACATATATATATATATATATATATATATATATGTATATGTATATATATATAGCTTTGGTTAAGAGAGGAACTAGTGCAGGGCTTAATAAAAATTCTTAGCTTTTAGTGCATGGGACTTCATCTGAACTGGACGACATTTTATTAATCATAAAAAACAAACAAACAAAAAAAAAAACGGGACAAGCAGATGAAAATTGTCCACACACATATATGTATATCTCCATGTTATGGATTTGTGCAGAGACACGATTTTGTTTCAAATGGTCTAACATTAGGTGAGTGATAAGTGTCTGCAAACCATTATTTTAAAGGCATGTTGAAATGGATCTTTCAGGGTGATTGGATTGGCTTCTTGGGAAAAAGTGTTACAAACATCCCCTCTCCATTAATATGCTAATAAAATTATTAAAACACTATGAGCCAATTTTAATTTCTGTCAGTTATTTTTGTGTTTCAAGGCCTTTGAATCTTCCTGAGGAAAAGAACTGCAAGTTGATAAACTTAAGAGTGGTTTTGTTCAGTTTAGTAACATTGTTCTGGAAACGCAGGTAATCGGTACTTAACTCTATATCAGTATTTGTTCTGACATAGGTAAAGGACTTCTATAATAGTTATATGCATCAAACAATGCACTTACATATAGACTGACAGTGGAAGAACAAGGTGAATAGACCAGATGTAAATACAGAGTTATGCACAATATAATATGCTATTAAAGGTTACTCTAAACAATGATCCCTTTCCTGTGATAAATTACAAGGTACAGGAAAATAATATTTTTCAACTTGAAAAAAGGAAGTGAATATTGTCAACACAGGTTCTGCACCAGCATTGTATTCAAACCTATAATAATGCTGGCTTGGTCCCAGTTTATAGCATAGTCCACAGCATGCTACACTTTATTCGTCCCCACAGAGAGTTGAAGGCAGGCTATACACTTCTCTGTTAAACAAATACGCCAGCTTTCATTTAATAATGGCTCTAAATGACTGCTAAATAGAACCACTATAATGCTATTAATATGTTTCTAGTTAGTATTATGTTTTGACAGAACAAAAAAAGGAAATCTTAAGATTATAAAATGAATTCAATTTAACAAATTTTTGTCTTGAGAACAAAGTAAAAATAGATTATTCTGATCATTAGTTAACTTTAATATGCCTTCATATGAAAATTTTTGGCACAATATTTCAGTGAGCTGAGATTTAATACATAGGAGAATTGCATAATAGTGGTAAACAGACTATAGAATAAGTCTAGACAGGCAAATCTTGTTTTATCTTCTCCCATTAACTGTGCTTCAAGAACAAGAGAGTTCAGCATATGATTGCCCTATTGATTTAAATGCTTAAAGTTGTGCAATCAATACTATATGAAGCCATTCATGGAAAGGGGTCGTGTCATCACATATAAGAGCTTGGGAGACTTTTTGTGTTTTTCATAGATGGTGTTGATTGTACTGCTAAAAGAATTAATTAATTTACCCTGGCAGGTGATTTCAAGTACTGACTTCATTAATATAGTATTTTTTTCTTATTCTTTGTTTTCTTTAATCAGAATTAAAGATTTAATTTAGGTTAAAATGATGCAAAATTAGTGTTTTTGCTTATATATGGGGATAGGCATGCTTGGGGAGCACTGAAACTGGCCTGTGAGATTCTTGAGAATCCATGGTTCCAAACTGATGAAAATAAATGGATACTCTCATGAAGTATGGCAGTTTATTGATCTGAGTTTTGGTGCGGAGATACTTTTTAGTATGAACTTCTTAGTTCTGACAACTCGGTTAAATGCTATCTTCTATACTTATACTTAACATCAGGAATTAGTTTTAAATATTAAATTCTTTAAAGATCTTGTCACTGCTTAATTTGCATGTATTTTTTTCTCATTTTTGAAAGACTTCACTATGTTTGTGCAGGATTTACCTGCCAACTGGCATGTAAATGTAATAGCAGATCTTCCGTGTTAAAACTGTGTCCTAATTTGTAAATGAAAAGCAATACCTCATTTTTAGGAGGGTCACACTTTCTTTTTTTCCGTTTTTTTTAATGACTTGAAACTACTCCCAATTATTTTGCTGTGCCACTCTTCATACTGACATGTCCATTCTCTTCTGACCACTTACAGATTTATTTATATATGTATTTTGGAAAAGCTTCAGAAAGTAAATTTGGATTCAAGTAGTTCTTTCCATTTCATATAGAAACTGAATTCAGTTGCCAGAGTAGGATTTTGGGCTCAATGATGTATTATAAATGCACAGAATGAAACTGATACATATGAACTTGAGAACTGTAGTGAGTGAAATGAGTATATGCCACCAACAGACAAAATATGGAAATACACATTTACCAGTGTGAGATGGTAATTTTATAAAATAATCATCCCTAACCTGTCAATCCTTTTCTTGAAGGAAGCTTATCCAAGTGCATTTCAAAATCTGGGGACTTAAAATTCACAACTGCAGGACACAAAAGTCCACGATTTCAGTAGCCATGTTTGTTTTGTGTCTTATTCTAATTTTTCCTCTGTTTTCAGTCTCTCACCCCTGCACACTAATGAGAGCAGTTAATAGTCTTACGAGTCTTCAACGTGCTTCATACATAATGACTCTTTTGCACTCAGGTTCCTAAATAATTATTATAACTTTCAAACTGAAAATGAGAATTCAGTTTATGCTCAATATTGTCTTAGTGCAAGCCGCAATGTAGCATCCTCTGGTGCTCCCCCTGTGCTTCATCAAAAAGTCATGGGTTGAGTTTCATTAGCTCTGAGACCTGATGGGAAATTAATTGTCTGAAATTTTTTTTAGTTTTTCCTTGGATGGACAAAGCAATGTTATCTCTAGAAACAGCATGAGGAAAGAAGTTGAGGGAAGAAAGCAGAAGGAAAACAGGCCTTCCATTTTAGCAGGAGTCTCTTCTTGTGCTAGGTTAAACATAACAATGCATCTGGGAAGAACAAACATTTTCTGACCTCTGTTAAGCTTGGAGTTTATTTTCTTTTTTTTTAAAAATTTAAATTCTGACCCATTTATAGATATCTACTGTCCAAAAGTTTGACTGCACTTTTCAGCTTTAAGTAAATATCATTAAAAAATTCAGCTTTTTCCTATCAAAATTATTATTCCTATATTGGTAATCTCTTTTACCTTGTGAGATTTTATACATATTTGTATTTGAGTCTGAGAATAGATTTAAAATAGTTGTAGTTATGTCATAAGAGAACAATTATGCATCTAAAGAGAGGAAGACAGCTACATTTTAGGGGACAATAGTTATATTTGGGATATAGCAACACATTCTTAGAAGTGTTTTTGTTAGTACTTGCTTCCATCAAATTTTGGACCTGTCTCTTGATATTGATAAAAGGTTATAGACTTTATTTAATCTTGAATCTCTCATTCGAATGAGTAGTTTCACTGATGAGAAAAGACCTGCTCAGAAAGCAAGAGGTGATGATAAAGACTGTACTGTTTTTAGTAACATCCCTAAAAATCTTGCAGTCTTCCAGAGAAAGTATTAGGCTAGATACCTGTGTCTACTGTATCTGTGCTCAGAGATAACAAATATATATTATGACTCAACACATAAGTGACCACAGGTTACTTGGCCTTGTGCTTTGGTCTGAAAACAGCATATTTCATGACTAGAAAAGTATTTCCTGAAAGAAAGAAATACCCATCTATTCAGACATATAGGAAATATAAGGTTTCCCTACATGTAAGAAACTTTAGAAACATGCCAACAAATCAATATGAGAGATTAAGCCTAGGGATGTGCCAGAACTATTCTGTTTGGAATATCTGGGACCAATTCAGGGCTTTGAATTACCCCTTCCTGGATGATTCCAGATGCAGAAATTCAGTTTTGGTTAGGGTTTTTTTGTTCTTTCTGGCTTTCCATTTTGATAGTTTGTCGTTACCAAGTCATGGCTTCAAAGTTTCCCAGGTATTCATAGTAACTCTAATGTACTGTAGACACGATGTTTTTTATTTAGGACAGTGACAAAGAAGTACCTGAAACGTGAAAGGAGCCAGTCTTTTCTGTAAAGAGTCCTATTGCAAGCAGGAAACACCTGAACAACCTCCACTTGCTCAGTGGTGAAATGGAACTGCAGTTTCTTGCCACCAGCTGTGCAAGATCATCAGAGAATGGAATACTTGATCCTATTCAAATGATCTTGTGCAAACATCAGGGACAGGTTGGATGGGTCATGGAACAACCTGGTCTAGTAGAAGACGTCCCTGCCCATGGTTGGGGGATTGGAATTAGATGATCTTTAAGGTCCCTTCCAACCTGAGACATTTTAAGATTCTATGAAACCTATCAAATTACTGTGAATTCCTGCATATCATCTGAAGCATGACTAACCCCTTTATCCAAGTGTATCACTCTGCTAGGTTCTTACTTGATAATTTTCAGTATTTCATTATCAAAAGGGGCAAGGTCTTCTACTGGCAAGGAGACAATTAGAGACAAATCCCCTTTCCTGCATAGATGAATAACTCACACCACTACTTCAGATACCAGAAAAGTTATGTACATGGTAATTTTAGTGTTAATATTTGGACTGAGGCACCACAATATTCATTATATGCACACTGCTGTGGAATTCCATGTAGTCTGCAAAGCCATGGCATGTATCTACTGTGAAAAGAGTGGTGTGTAATATGTTGTCTTTACCTTCTGTTTTTCACTGTATGTTACAATGGTCAGAGGGTGTCACAAAATTTATGGAATTTGGAAAGAGGAAAAAAAAAAATGCTTGGAAAGCTCTTAAATCTGGAAGAAGCACAGATTGTTTCCACCCTTTTATCATTAATGGGACAACATCTTTCCTGTAATCCTCAATACATAAGATACTTGAGTATGCATAAGGGATTTTCACATTGCTATTTTTGTAAACAATGCATTTATGCAGCTTTTCTGATGCATGAAATAAATTTTCAAACCAAGAATAGCAAGATACAGTTGAGAAGAAAGCTCTCGCTTAAAGAACTTGATCACAATCTCTCTATAAAAAACATGATCAATACCCAGAACAATAGAATTTAATTTAAAAAATCAGAGTGAACATCAAAGAGAACATAAGAATAGCCTTTTATATCCCCTCACAACTCAAATTAGTTGCTTCCTTTATTAAAGACTGATTTATAAATTTTGCAACCCTAAAGGATGTGCAGTGATTAATCACTTCCTCATCCTTGTGTCCCTGTTTAGTTTCATTTAGTTTCATTATTCTGGAAAGAAAAAAATTGCCGAGTTGTTTCTCTTCTGTTTATTCCTGGGCTTTCAGAAGTTTTGCACTTTTTTTCTCAGCTGTTGAAATTGATACATTTCTCATACTGTCAAAATAAATATGCTTTGACAGAATTGTAGTGATCCTAATGCCTAACTGTAGTATATGGTTCCTGGCAATATAATTTAATAAGCAATTTTTTTTTTAATGTCAATTACAAAGTATTCCCACAAATCAAAAGAGAAGATCTGGAATAATTTCTCTCATGAAAAGCCTATGGAACTCTTTTACATGTGAGAACCATTTGACAAATGCAATTGTTGCTTCCAACATAGTTCTGAAAGTATTTGTCTGTATATATGTATATACTCGTATATGTACACTATATGTATACACAAACGCATTTTTAGCTAGTCTACTACTGCTCCTATTAAAAAGTTAAGTTGCTCAGAACTTAACTCAGTTGCTGCAGCTGTGGTATGCCTTCAGAGTGTTGATGCCAAGAGGTAAAACTATTCTTCTTTTAAAGATTATAGACTAGAAAAACACAGTACTTTAAAATACAATTAATACAGGCTTTCAACTTCTTCCATCAAGGGAGAACTCTCTGCTTAGCTCATTAGACTAAGGCTAATATAAGAGCAAATAATATTTTTCCTTTTTTCTCAACATTAAAGAATATATATTTATATGTACATTTTTATAGAGGGAGTTCTCATAAATGTCTTATTTTGTCTATTTACTTATATGAAGGAGATTTAAAATTCTAAAGTTAGAATTAAACATAGTTACTTTGCTTAAAATTAAACCTATTACTGCTGGTTTCTCTGCAAATGAAGATTTTTAAGGATTTTCCTTTCAATATTAATGTACTTAGCAATCAATTTTTTCTCTGTCGTTTAGGAAAATAATAACTAATCTTTTGGTATTAATTCCTTTTGATAGAATGCTTATAATTTCTGGTAAGAAAATGATCTGTAGAAAATTGTTGTCAGGGTTTGTATATTAGATAAAATTAATTCATTTTATAAATTTTACAGAGCCTAGAGAAGTGCTAAAAAGTTTTCGACAGTAATGGGTCAATTCCATGCTCAAATTGAGCATAAGAGGTTTCCTAGAGGGAGGAATGGAATGACTTGTCTAAGTTTGATGCATAGTTAAATGTATTGCTGAGTTGGAAAGGTGAGGTGGTATTTAGCATGTCATCAGGTAGCCACGTAAGAATTAGACATCTAGTGTGATCTGAGTTTGCTCAAAAGACAATGGAAAATGACATTTATAGGTGATTCATATCTTTGTAAAGTTTATATCTAAGATAAAATGGAATGATTCACACTTCTAAAATTCTCATCTATCTCTAAAATGGGAGCCTTGATGACTAGTTTAGATTACATGACTAACCTTGGGTGGTTAAAGTTAAGTGAGAATAATCCTGTCCACAATGATTTTACATATAAGCATAATCTGACATCACTAAGCATAATCACTTCTAGAAAACTGTGTCATTGATTTCAGAGGAAGAATCAAGTTTGTGTCAGAGCCACATGTTTATAAACGACCACCACTCAGTGAAGTTTGTAGAATGTTCTCCAAACCAATGATGGGAAAAAGAAAACATGTAGAACAGGTCTGTATGTTGAGGAAGGCCTTAAGGAATTGTTGTAGGATGTGGTCGGTTGCTTTCATAGCTGTAAAATTTGCAGATGGAAGAAGATTGAAGTAATTTAGAGGCAATATCTTTAGAATATGTTGCAGATGAGGAAGAAATTGTGCTTGCAGATTAAATGATACATGATAAAGAGAAAACATTGCTCATAGGAGAGTTTGAATTTTGTGGAATTAAACAGGGTTGTTAAGTTTAAAATGAGACTTTTTATATTTTCCGTATTGCATCTTTATACGTTCTATTTTCATTAGAAAACCAAACAAAAGTAAATCAAAAGCAAAAACCTGACATATTTTACTCTCCAGGGTATGGATGATGAATAAAAAAAAAAAAAAAAAAATAGAATTTGACAGGAAAATTTGCTAACTAGTAGTATATATTTAGGGTTTGTTTCTAAAGCCTTTTGTCTAGGCAGCTATGAATAAAAGTGAGGTTGAATACTCAAGGTGTCTTTTAAAAGACCTCATTAATGACTAAGCAAGTATATGAAAATCATGTATACTTCGAAGTGGAACTACTTTATGTTGATCTGAATATATATTACAGACATGAAGGGTAGCTCTAGGAAATCCTTTATAAGTAGAAATTTTAGATAGCTGAGTACCACACTGTTCTCCCTTGGAAGTACAGGCACTTTGTCTTGCAATACCAGCTGAGGCATTCTAAACATTTTACATTTTTGTAATTGTTGATTTGTTTCCAGTTTTCTTCAAATGAAACCCTGCTAGTGGGGTAAAGGCCTAGATTTTATCGTGGATCTCAGATCTTCTGCATTGTCTTGGATAGTCATTAGCTAAAATTCAGAAATTGTTCAGGAAGCAGACTTGAGCTCAGGTCTTCCAACTGTGTGATGCAAGAGCAGCCCTACAGAGAAGGACTTAGGATAATTGTGGGTGCAAAGCTGGACATGAGCTGGCAATGTGCACTTGCAGCCCAGAAAATCCACCATTTCCTGGGCTGCAGCAAAAGAGCAGCAGCCAGCAGGCTGAGGAAGGTGATGCTGCTCTTACGGCACTCCACCTGAGTGCTGCATCCAAGCACCAGGGTCCTCAGCACACAGCACGGACCTGTTAGACCAGGTCCACGGGAGGGCCACGAAAATTATTAGAGGGCTGGAGCACCTCTCTTATGAAGATAGGATGAGAAGGTTGGAGTTGTTCAGCCTGGAGAAGAAAAGACTCTGCAGAGAACTTGTTGTGGCTTTAAGCCTCCTTGAAGTGGGCTTATTAAAAGGAGAAAGACTTTTCACCAGAGCCTGTAGTGACAGGAAAAGGGATAGTGGTTTTAAATTGAAAGATGGTGGTTGTAATGGAAGAAACTTTTTATAATGAGAGTGGTGAGGCAGTAGAATAGGTTTCCCAGAGAAACTGTGACTGCCCCATCCCTGGAAGTGTTCAAGGCCAGACTGAATGAGATTTTGAGCGGTGAAGTAGAAGGTGTCCCTGCCTATGGTGAAGGGGTGGACTAGGTAACCCCTTCTGGCCCAAACCATTCTGTGAACTTAAACTTGTGCTTAGCTGTCATTGGAGTCATTGCCTCATAGCTTTCCTGCAGTACAATATTTTGAAAGGTATGGGTCTGCTTAATTAAGAAGCTTTGGTCAACTAGACCTCATATGGTTTTTGAGGCAGTTGCCTAAACTCCATAGGGGGAGCATAATTTTATGCATACTTTTCCATAATATTTAATGAATGCTACATTCCTGGCAGATTTCTCTTTTTGGGGAACTTTCAATCCCTCTTTAGAGGAGCCTGAATATGTATTAAGTCTACTTGTATAAATTTTCTATCGTAGTAAAGATTAGAATTGGAAAAAGTGAAGAAGCAAAATTGCAATGACCTAACTAAAAGTTCTAGATTTAATTTTCAATTACCTGATACTCTTTTAAGTAGCTTATTTGGATGACGAAGAATAAAAATGTTTTTTTAGGAGAGAACTATACTGACATTGAACTGGAGAATGTTTACAAAGTAAGAGAAGTGGTTAAGTAATGGAAGGAGATTTGATGTGAAGGAGAGAATTTTAAAAGTATGAATATGTGAAAACTGTCAGCATGCATAACTAAAGAAGGACCATCTAAGTTTATGTAATTTTTTATGGTTTTATTTTTTAATGGTCATAAGGCATACATTTATGATTTTTCTCAGGCTTTTAAAAACAAAGACCCAAAAAACTAACAAATCTTTTTGCCTTTCTTTGTCACAGCCTTCGCCTATGGACCTAGTTGCTTCTCCCACTTATTCTAGTTCAGTGTTTTGTAGTTTTTCCCAATCTGTGAGTGGAGAGTCTGCATGTGTGTGTATGTGTGTGTGTGTGTGTGTGTGTGTGTGTAGCACAGTCTTGCACACTGGTGATTTTTGGAAAAACACCCTCTCTTCCTCTCTGTGATACCGTACTTAGCTCCAGTCCAAAGCAACTGGAAGCATGCAGCACAGAGAAGTCACTGACCCATCATAAGTCTGGGCTTGAATATGTTCTAATAATGTGTGATGATGAGGTACACACACTCACTCTTCAGTCCCAGAAACCACATGGAGCCTTAGCATGCTTCCCGAGGAAGGAATTAGCAGAGATATTATCTATTCTAAAGCTAGAATTCAAACACAAAATACATTGTCACAACTGACTCTAGATGAACGATATTTGCATACAGATAGTAGAGACATACAGTGACTCCATCTCACAGGCACATTTTAACACAGAAAATATACTATTTTCCTCTAGTTTTGAATTTTTTTCTGAAGTAGAACTAGAAAAAGAAATGGATAGTATATTAGCATACCCAAGAGAAACAGTACATTTTAATATTGGTTGAGGAATTGGGAGAAAATAGCCTTAAAACATGTCATGCCACTCTTGCAAGAAATGGTGCAATTCAACAAAATAATGAGCACCAACAGCAAGTGCAATACAAAAATACCATCACTGAATTATCCTTGATGAATAGTGTATGAACTCAAATCAAAATATTTGAATGAATAGAATTTCATTGAAAAAGTCTTTCATTTGCAACTGGTTTTAATGCTAAATAGGACCAAAAAACACCTGTATGCTAGTAGAAAAAATCACTAGTCAGGTTAGTAAGAACACAGCACTGTTATCCTGGAAAGGAAATCAGGACCTTCTCACTTGAAACATTAAAAATTACTCAAACTGAAAAAAGTCAAAATGCTGCACTTAAGTTTTCTTTATTTTCAGTCTGAAATGTAAACAGTTTTGTTACAAACGAAACAGATTATCAGCTCTTATATATAAGCTAAATCTGCAGGAATATGTCATCATCACCTGCCTGCTTATTTTAGAAACACTGATTCACCCAGATTTGTCAATTGCACCCATCTCTCTTGTTTGCTGTTCTGTGCAAATATTTTTATCTTTGTAAGAGGCAAGCTTCTGTCTCTGCTTTGAGTATACATTGATTTCACAGTTCTGACCACACATCTTGTGTACATCTTAAGGAAAATCTGTCTGCTAAGGATCAAAACTAGTTTAGTTCAAGTACGTTGTCAATCATTTCAGTCACTACCCTTTTTGAAAGGTATACATTTTCAAGAATGTTATATATGAAAACAGCAGTCTCATGGAAGTTCTTGGTTCAAGGAATATCTTCCCACCATGCAAACCCAGTGTTTCAAGGTTTCAGTCACATTTTCCCACTGTGAAGTTACCTATTATCCAATTACTTCTCAACTTCCTTAATTGGCTGATTGAGGAGATGACCCGTAGTACCAAAAACTTAGTTCTTTTATGAGAAAAATGTGTGCTTTTTCTCTATTATTCATAAAACATTTTGTCTTTGGGGGGAAAGACTTTCAGAAAAATAACTGTGGTGTTTAACTAAACATTTTTTGTGGCCTTCTGCAACTTGCTGATAGTCCAGCTAGTCCAGCAAAGAAATTATACCATTCTCATGTGAATGCCAACATCCCAAAAGAAATCCCCAAGGTCATTCTACAACTCATAGTGTCTGTAAATGCATCAAGATGACATATTTGGAAAATTCAGCACAGTTAGGCATGGTGTTGCAAACTATTAGATGATGTTTAATGAACAGGATCTGTGAAAATCAAGGACCAAACTGTTATATTCTCACAAACTATTGTTTCTTATTGAAGAGAAAGCATTTCTTCCTCATAAATTATTGCTCACTATGGTCTCATGGTGGCAGTCTAATCCATGTGTACTCCTTTCACTTGCCTCTGACTGGGACAAAAAATAATAAAAAGGTTTTACGCAAATATTAGGTCTGCCAAAGCACACATAGTATGAATGGTTGATGGGAAATTGGAAAATCCTCTTTGTTATAAATGTGTAGTTTAAGACATTCAGTAATACCTACTATCACTAATAATATTGATCAGCTACTGTAACTGTTGATCAGCCTGGCTATTAATAATGCTTCTTTTTATTTGGCAAAAAAAAGACAAAGGTCTTACAAAGAAAGGGGAACCAATGTAGTTAGTTCTGTTAATATTTTCCACGAAGGCAATAAAAGCAAAGGCTAGGAATGGCTAATATTCTCCTTAATAATGTACAGCTTGTTAGTGCTTTTCAAAGAAGAAGAAAACAGAAGTGTTAAAACATAAAGCCTATCCATTGGGTGTTATTCAGAATCTGACATGGATAACCTTTGATGCTTGGAGGTCTATCCCTCCTCAGTGATACCTCCCGCTTGGTAGATCTGACCAAAGTCCAGAGTCTGGTGTGTTATGTATGTCAATGACTAATAGCAGATGTCTAGCACAACTAAGAATCTAAGCATATTTTCAAAGATGCTTCTAGGTCTGTGTGTCTGAGAGACTTGCTAAGCCAGAAGTTTATATTTCCATTTAAAATTATCTGAATATGTCTTCCATTCTTTTTTTTTTTTTTTTCTTTTGCTAATTTCCCTTTTGCTCCAGTTGAACTTTCTTTTTGAAATGAGTTCCACTGTTTATTGATGCAATAGGTGAAAATATGTCTCCTTTTGGTTTGGCCTTATCAGCAGAAGGAGTGTTTTGAGGAATGGAAAACAGGACAGAAGAATACTTTTTCTTACCCCTGTGATACTGTGGACCTCTCCCACCTTCACCCTCAGCAATCTCCTTTGCAGGCTAAAAGATCAAAGTCAGTTTAGGTTCCCCGTGCGGAAGCTATTTCCTGTTTTTAATCATCCTTATAATTCTTATTTACACCTTTTCTGGTAAGATTGTGGGTTTGAACTTGTGTACAGAGTGCAGATTAGACAGTGAGCTTATGCAGGGTTTAATGACAGTTCTGTTTGTTTCCTCTAATAATTTTAAACATTCTGCTGACTTTTGACTCTCATGGTTGTATGAACAAATTATTCCAACAGTCCAGCTACTTCATGATTCTTCTCCTGAATTCTAATAGGTAGATTGGAACGCATTGCTATGTGTGCAAAATTCACAGTGTTACTGTACCTGTGCCAAAAAGGAATTTTTCAGTATCAGAAAGTCTTCCTGCAGCTCTTCACATAGCAAAAGCAAGTGAAATCGCAGTTAAATTCAGTATCTATTCTGTCCATCATGCAACTAAACAGCCAAATAATCTGGAAAAAGATTTAACAAATGCATTAAACTCTCTTCCCTGCACTTTGATTACTATTCGTGTATACAGGGGTTTGCCTCAGAAGCATAGAAATAGCAAAGAAATTGCTAGAGTATCATTAGGTAGATCAGATTAAAGAGTAAGTAATAAAATGCCATTTCCAAAGAAGGATTTGAAAATGGAAGGAAGGAGCGAAGGATGGAAGGAAGGAGGGAAGGAGAAGAAAGGAAGGAAATAAGGAAGGAAGGAAGGATCATTGTATGTGTTGGAAATTCAGCTAGTGTTACAGTTGATCTGATGTGATGTAGCTGGTGAAGACGTGCCAGCTCGTATCAACTGAAAATTCACAGAGTGTGACACAAAGACAGTTGGCTTAGAGAGGCATAAGATAAATAACTGAGATACATCAAAGATATTTAATAATAAACCTCTTTGCTGAAGGTTTTTTTTTAATGAATAGCACAAAAAGGAGGGAAGTGTGAGGGGGGGTGTGTCTCCACTGTAATTTTTAAGTGGCAGTACTTTTATGTGTGACCTTCGTTGTTCTCTTTGCTGTCTCTAGTTGTTTTAATAGCCTACAGAATAAACACTTTATAAATGAAAACATGGGGAAATACCTGTTATGTCAAATGGCAAGAATCACAAACAGTATTCGTTTAATTTTTAATAATTTTGTTTATAATAAATGTGATATTTCATGACCAGATTTTGTATATAAACTATACAGTGTTGTGAACCTTAAATTTGTTTTCAAAATACCCTAATACTTCAGATTTTTTCTATGAAATTGTAAGAACATTGTTTGTATGGACTGGATGACTGCAGCTCATGACCATACCTTGACTTACACAGTTTCAGGTATAGGTTGCAATGACAGAAAGAAGATGTTATGGTAGTAGCTGAAGCTAATAATCAATTTAATAATCAATAATACAGCTGAAGAATCAAAAAACATTTTGCTATCTGTCCTGCAAACCCTTGTGGACAATTTAATTATAGAGTTTCTACAACAGGAACCATATGTTCAGTGTTTTTCACATACATATGATCACGTTCCTCCCTGAATATGGAAAGTTTTAGATAGAAGCATGAACTGGGAGTCAGATGTGCCAAGGGCATGACAGAAGTGAGCACTTTCAGAATTTCAAAAGTAAATCATGCAGCTGTAGTTTAATAACTAGTACAGTGCTTATTGAATTAATAATTTATAGTTACTTGTATAAAAATTGTGGAGATGATAAGGCATTTTACTCTTAGGGACCAGAATCTTCTTAAACTAATTAGAGCTTGTTTTACGGTATCTGCTAATTGACTATTCACCTCAGTTAACATAAACACGATGTTTTCAGATCACTGCTGTTTTCTCTGTCTTTTTATGTTTTGTAACAGAAATGTGCCTGTCAGGTGAGATGTGAGACAGCATGACATAATGAAGTCTGATGTAACATGAGTGAGACCTAATACTTTAGATTCTTACCCTGCTCTTGTTGAGGGCCATGTGCAGTCTCTCAAAGACATGTGCACTTCTGTTGAGCCATTCCAATAGTTTCCCAATTGGATTTTTTTCTCCTGGGAACGGGACAGATGTGTAAATTATTAGAGTCTGTATTTACAAAGTAGAATCTTCTGTCACTGAGGTCTGTGGATTGTTTGGCATTGACTGCAGTGGGTGTATGATAACCCCCCTGGACACTTCCATGGTCAGATACACTGCGCTGCTGTTCAGAAAGGCTGGGATCTCAGGACCAACACCTTCCACCACTCATCACCCCCATGCCTCAGCTATTTTATTCAAATCAGATCACTTGATTATCACAAACATCAAAGCCAATAATTTTAGGCCTAGAGAAAGGACACACAATGTTGTATTTGTACCTTGTCTAGAAAATTGTTTGCATTAGAATACTTGTGGAACTATAAGAGTATCTCCTGTGAGTGGTAAATTAACAGTATTCCAGAGAATCTCCATGTCATTTTGTGGAAGCAGTGACTATGAGCATTAGCATAGCTCAGAGGTCTGAGTGCAGTTCTGCACCACAGACACAGCCCTGACATGGCAGATCAGCCTACATTTCTCCCACCCTGGCACAACCAGCTTTAGCAGTGCCAACATGAATATCATCTACTAGCTGTGCTGCTTCTGGCTCTGCATTTCCTGTCAGTCACACGGGTTCCTGAGGATGAGTCAGTGATGCAGATAGCTTTTTTCTTTTGTACATTATTTCACATAAAATGAACATAATAAGGTTTTGCTTGTAATATTCTTGCAAAGAGTAGATCTCTTCTGCGTATTTCAATTATGCCTTAATCAAGGATTAAAAATCCCTTTGAGAAATCGAGTTCAGGACTAGTGCCTGAAATAGTGCTTCTGTGTTGTGATGTAGATGCTGTATGTGGGAGCACAGGCTAGATGAAAAGGCCTGAAATAAGTTCAGTTTCTTCAATTTCATGTGATTTACCTCACATAAAGAATTGAATTTTTGGGTGATTTTTTTCAATTTGGTATTTAAAAACAGCATCCACCATAATTCCATGAGAAACTATTGTGTGATATATAGTTGGAGTGTTGCACTGTTAGGTGAAATCATTTAATTATGTGATATCATAAACATCCTCTTTCATCTTTACAGTTCCAATTTGTACTATCATCTAAGTATCCTAATTTACTTGGATTCTACTTTTATTTCTGTAGCATATCTGAATCGTGTGCATGGGCTGAAGGTGTTTAATTAGTAAATAGACATGCTATATATACACTATTTATAAAATATTATTCTAATCAGCTGTACCTTAAAGCTAATGCTGATTGCATTTTTCTCTCAGTTCACAACATTACTTGCTATTATTTACAAATATAAATAATTGCTTGAGATTTAAACAGTGGAAAACAACACTGAAACATTCTGTTTCATATAGGACAAATAAAACTAGATCTTATGATAATACAGAAAAATATCTTATTCCTTACTCATTTACTCCAGTGTGAACTGGGAGGACCAAATCAGACTAGTAGCATTTAGGCACCATTTTGAATTCCTGTAGATAAGACCAGAGGATTTGGAGCAATGCTGAATCAGACCTATAGTTACTTATCCAATTATGAGTGTTATTGATGCTGCAAGATGGTGGTTAACTACCTCAGTCTCAATATAGCTGTGCATAAATCTTAGCTACTGAATCACAACTCAGGCACAGCAGCTGCATCACCCTTCATGCCATCCCATTGCCCCATTAAAATAAGAAATTACTTTAATACTGTGTAAACATATCAGTAAGATACAAAACATAAGGTACTAAATTTCCTGTGGTTAAGATTATTACAACACTTCATTTCAATTCCATTCATGAATGTCACACACAGCTGTACTTTAATTTTATAATCTTGAGGTACTGTGTGTCTGTTGCATCATTTCAACTTTGGTGATGCTAATGAGTGTCATAGACTATATGTTTTGTTTGTGTAAATTTTTGTTTTATGCCTGCACATGTTGGCCCTTTACTCATGTTTTGATTATATTTAACTTTGCTAATGCTGCAATACTGCGTGTTGTTACAATGTTAATTTTTCATTGTTTCTTGCATATGCATAGCATAGTGAAAATATTCTACTTTATATAAAATTAACATCTAAATCAAAAGCACAATTAAGTGCATAGAAATAATGCATCTGTCCAGAAGAATGTTTCACGATTTCTTGCAATAGATCCATAAAATACAATTTCTAATGTTAAGGATAAAATTCTTCCTCAAAAATGTGCTGTTATTAACAAAGTGATGGTTTTAACACTAAACCCTAATGTAATATCATCTGATCTTTCCAAATTAAATTCTAAAAATAAGTCTTCTGTCTTAGAAAACAAAACTTCTGTAATGACTGTTGAAAAATTTATTGTCACTCATTCTTTTTCCTCATTATGACTTAGCAATTTAATTTGGAAGATAGTATTTTTCCTTCTCAGTTGACATCCGTTGACATCACTCTGTTTCAAATGCAAAGAAAGGATGACTTCAAGTAACAGAGATGAACAAATTTGAAACCTTTTCTGGACTGGTTGTGTGATCACACAATGGAAAAAAAAGATGGAAAGCCTGCTGGATAACAGAAGTTATGCACAAAGTAATAACTGTCAGGGTTGAGAAAGTAGTTAATGTAGATTATGTTCATGGAGCAGTTACAATGAGACAAATGGATTTTTCCTGGTCTTCAGAACTAGGCTTTTTGACAGTAAGTTCTTTAGTAGTAGTTTAAAACCAAACTGCTTGAACTATGGTACACTGTTCAGCCTCATGGTGTAGGCATCCTGTGACAAAGATTATAATAAGAAAACCTGCTGTAAGATCCTGACATGTGAGCAAGGCTGTCACTGGAGTGGTCTGGGAGAGTGGCGTCAATAAAAGGCATCAATAAAAAATGAAAGTCAAAGTGGCAATGCTGAAGTGATCAGATTTGCTGCAGACAGCTGTCCTGTATGTTGCAGGAGTCTGGCAGAAGAGAAGTAAAGAAAACCTTAGAGTTGTTTGCCTACAGTTGTGTTGCTCCTGTTCCAGTGAAGCACAGAAGAGAATTTGTTTTATTGTTTTAGTAGTTCACAATCAATGAAATCAGCACTTTCCTTTTATCTACCTGAGCTGCTCTCTAATTCTACCAGCCGTTGCTAAGCAACTGTAACAGTAATAGTGATGTTTACCTAAAGCCTCAATTTATTTTACTTTATCTTAGAAAAGTAGAAAAATAAAATCCAACCTGTCCTCAGTGATCCCCTTTTGCAGAATGAGTTTGCGTCTATGAAGAATAGTCTTTTTTTCAAGGGTACTAAATCTGCCTTTAGCTCAGCATTTTAAAATATAGAATCTTACTCTCCATAAAAAAACTTTTTCAACACCACCTTCTACATATTTCAAATCTGGCATATGACTTGCATTGCTTTCCTCTCTTTTTGATGCATTTTCTTTCCTTGATTTTTATGAATTTTAAGAAGAATTGGAGTAAATTCAAATGAATAAAGAAGAGAATGCAAAGATCTTTGCTTTACTGCGATAAAATACATATTTTTGAAGGAAAAGGGGTAAAACAACTTCATATAATCTAGTTGCTTTAGATTAAGAACTTACTGCTTTGTCAGAAGGTAGCACTGTCAAGCTGTAGCCTTGAAAGAGCGTTTATGGTCTTATTATTTTTTTGCCTCTAGTAACCAGTGGCACTGAGTTGATAGTGTTATACACTGGATTTGTTTTTAAGTATTAAAAGCCTTTTTTTTTTTAAAAAAAAAAAAAAAAGAATTTTCTGCAGAGAGAATATTGTCCCACATTTTATTTCCCCATTAACCTTTGTGAATACTGATTTATTGGTCTTTTTGGGCAATCCAGTACTGAAAAGTGAACATGAAATATCTTTTTTCTCAATTTATAATGGCAGCATAATCCAGTTTATGTATAATATGCATTTCAGCATTGAGAACTTCATTAAAATAAAAACTTTCACATACCAGCAATTAAGTTGTTTTGCTCTGGTACACAGCAAAGCTGTGTATGGCAGAACTGTTTCAGAATTTCTTGCTGAGTAGTTATATTAATCTCTAACCTTTAGGACAATTCAATTTCACTGAGTTCTGGAAAAAGACTTAAATATACTTAGGAAATGGTCCAAAAAGCTAGTGCCTCACTCTTAGAGTGCTAATCTGAGACTTTAAAAACACTAGCTTTTATGTTTCATCAGCACAATCAATGAATATATATCCTGTGGCTAGAAGGTCTGAATTTAAAATATTTTATAGATTGATGACGTTTCAGTCACCTTGTGAATGTTTGCATCAGAATTTAAGGTTATTACATGCATTCAAGCATCTCATGTGAGAACGACTCCATGAAGGTCCTAGACTGGTCACAGCCAAAAATTGCAGGGTTTGAATAGATCTGTATTTATAGGAAATCCATCTTTATTTTGTAATTTAGCTGCCATTTTTTTCTCTATTTTTATCTTTAGTGCGAAGCTGCAGAATATTTAATGATTCAGATTCAAACGCTAGTGTTGGGAGGGTTTGAGTCCAGCAGCCGGCAGAGGTGAGGCTGCCCCTCTCTCTGGCAGATGCGGGCAGTGAGGAGGCTGGGCAGCGTTTCCCAGCGGGTGCCGGCAGGCGGAGCGGGAGAAGGCGGCGCGCACACGCGGGCACACGTGCCCAGCCGGCTGCCCGGACCGACAGCCGGACCCGCTGG